>APFE031125355.1:52713-113569 GCA_000404065.3 Pinus taeda
GCTCCACACACAACAAAGACCACTGAGTTGTCTAGTCTAGACTCTTTAAATTACACATATAAGATATAGAGTCGCTCTTTTTACGATCCTTTTCAGACTCTCAAAACATGAAAAAATAGACGAGTTTTCCTGTCTGGACTCATTAAACTAATCAAATAGGGCATAGAGTCACTCTTTTCATGGTCCTTTTTAGACTCTTAAAATATGAAAAGATCGACAAGTTTACCTGTCTGGACTCACTAAACTAATCAGATGGGGAAAGTAGACAATACAATTGCATTCAGTATTAGAAAGTGTGGTTTGACAGCAGTCATTCCCTTGAACATGGAACTCCCTCAGATAAACCTTCCTTGTGACGGCCTCTCAATATGAATCCTACCATCCTATGAGTTTAGCCTAAATACCCTGATGTTCTTGCATCTCTGTATCCTAACACTCTTTGGTGTTCATGAGTCTAGTGCTGCATGGTTAAAACTGTTGTTGTGCCTTATATTATTCAAGGGTCAACCTTTTGTTTCCTCCATCAACCCATCAACCATATCCTTTCATCATGCCTCTATTGTTTATACCTAATGCTCAAATATTCCTCAAAAAACAAATCATTCTTGTCTCATTTCGTGTCGATTGATGTAGGACACCTTATTGCCTACCTTTCGACAATTATCTTCCTATCGACTGCAACACTCTATCTAAGAAGACAACCCAGAAATACATTCAGTGCCTTGGTACTTGCAGACATTAGTGGTAGGTTGCCTTGTGTTTGATCAGGGGTTCTCATTATTGGCTCCTGGTTAAGCGATTCTATGGGTGTTTGACAACAAAAACATCTTTCACACTCGCTAGATTGTACCGTGCATCTTGTATACCATCACCATTATTGGTGGCCTTCCTTACGTCTGTTAATGGTCTCCATTATTGACTGGTAATCAGATGATTTCGTGCATGTTTGAAATCAATGCATATATTCATATGTATTGATCTATGCTATTCAGTGAAGCGGAAATCAAGACCTTGGGTAGAGGCTTGCATCACTCAACCTTGTTTCCTCTCCCAAGTTGCATATATTATTTTTTGCAGACTGCTTATCAAGATTATTATATTATGACAATGGATGTGCATTGTGCTTATCGACAGCCAACATCGTCATATCTCTTTGGAGAAAATCACTTTGACATAGCTACTAAGGATGGGAATGCCCGACTCAGGACATGATTTTAGTAGTTATATATATATGTGTGTGTGTGTGTTGTATCAGGTTTCCCATACCACGCGAAGTTCTGATCCTCTCTCTCTTTTTGTTGAAGGAGGAAAACTACAGTTAATAAAGCATTTCGGCCATCGTCATCGCCTCTGATGTCACACTTTAGGGGGAATCTGTTATACAGCAAATTGACCCCCTCATCAGCTCAGAGGGGAAAGACATGATAGCTGAAGCAAAGACCAAGATCACATGCCTTGTTTCCACACTAACACTGGCTATGCAATGACAACTTGCTTTATAAATCTTCTTAGCAAGCCTAAGGGTGCATTAGTGACCCAACTAACTCTAGTTGCTAGTTCGGGAACAACGTTAGTGGACCCTAATGAAGTTCTAAGGGTCAAAGGAGCAAATTGACTCATAAATATCTAGATATTTACTTCTAGATCTACTCAAGAAAAGCAAGGAAACATCTCAAGTTCAAACTATTTGGGGGATTTCTAATCCTAATGAAGGAGGAAAATTAGCATACTTGATTATCGAGCATTGTCTCAAATCAAAACAAGTTGGTAAGAAGAGAGAGAGAGAGAGAGAAGCTGGAGGGATAAGGGAAGGTTAATGCAACATGTGGTTGTAATCACTCTTCTGAAATTAATATAGAACTGCAATTGCACTGTCTACTCCATGGTGTTGGTACTATAATTCATTAGCTTGTTTATCCAATACCTTTTAGCATGAGTAGCTTAGTTATGTGTAACTAGATGTTATTTTATGTATTCATGTATTAGTTATAAAGGTTGTATGTTGTGATTATGCTTTCCTCTTCTATGTGCAGGACTTGATTTGGAGCTGGCTCAGGGGACTTCCACCTAGCTGCATTTTACTGTCCAACAAATCTACATAGAGGCTTGAGGTAATCTATTCATCCTACTTTGATAGTTAGTTATTTTTTATGAACATTCATGTACCTTTTTGACAGTTGCAGATAATCTTACAGCTTGTCGAAGTTCCCAGGAAGACCTTTGAGGGTATATTCATTCTCCATACACCGTGCATTTTATCCTAAAGCAATCAATTATTATATTCATGGTATGACATGAGAGAGGTATATACAAAGTTGTGTAAAGAAATTGTAAATGAGATGACAGAAAATATCATAAGTATTGTTATTTATATTTGTGTTTTGTGTTATTGTAACTGTCTCATTATATTTTTATAACTTAGTTTTTATTGACATGTGATATTTTGCTTGACAGAATTTTGTTGAAAGTGTTTCAATTATGTTGGGAGGCATTCATTTCATAGAGCATGATATTATGAATGTTGTCAATAGTTTCTACTCAGTATCAGAAAAAGATATGGAAAACAAGCAAAAGGTAGTAATTCGTGATGCTACAAAACTACATCCAAGGGATCAGAAAAAAATTCCTCTAGTGGATAAATCTAGCAAAGGTAGACATGTTACTTTTGAAGATGAGGAATTTGAAACTGACATTGAAGAATATGTTTTCATTATTGAGGATGACATTGGAACTGATGTTAGAAAGGAGAAGAGCCATAAAAGACCAAAAGTAACAATGACCAAGAATAAATTTGTTCTAGTTAATGTTGAGAATGTTATGAGGAAGAAAAGTAAAGTTGAAAATTCTCAAGTAGTCATTACCAACAGTGAAGATCCTAGTGAAACTTCAAAAGAAAGTAGAGAAATCATTACACCAGGAGCTAATTTAGAGGATGGAATTATTAAAACAATACAAAATTCCATTCGACGTGTCTTGACAAAGAGAAACTTAATTGAGGGTGGTCGTACATTTCAGCTTAATGTGAGACAAATCTATAAGGAAAGTGAAGGACAATGTAAATATCAAATCAGAAAGCCACATCACCTGCATGTTCACAACCTAAAGACATTGATGAGGTATAATCCATATGCTCATGTGGTTAATTATGTGCTTCTTGTTGATCCATTTCAAGTTCCCAACAAAGAAGCATTTGATA
Source organism: Pinus taeda (assembly GCA_000404065.3). NCBI lineage: Eukaryota > Viridiplantae > Streptophyta > Pinopsida > Pinales > Pinaceae > Pinus > Pinus taeda. The sequence goes on from APFE031125355.1 coordinate 55,910, forward strand.
AGTAAAAATGTTTTGAATACAATTATTATGTGCTTGGGGGGAACCATTCTGTAGAAGCTCAAAGACAACTGATGGAGGAATATCCCAATAACCCACGTTTGGAAACAATGAAATGTATCGCTTATGATGGTTTATCAGATACAGAAGCAAAATTAGTGACATGGGATCATAATTCAGATAACGAATATAGGATGTCTATGAATTTCATCCAAAGGGTTAGACTTATTCATAGTAAGTTTGAGGAAAACTGTGGTGGGTATAAGATAAATGTTACTGTAGATTTCCGAAAGGAATGTTGTATGGAAATAGGCTATCAAATTGAGGAGAAAAGCAATTCAGGGAACAATTCTCATCAGGGAACCCCTTTAAATACAACGGTTCAAAATCATTTTGCGAAGATAAACAACTTACAAATCCCGTTTTTAGCTTCTTTAAATATGCCTGATTTAAACAAGTTAACCAATGACCCAATTTCACATGACTAGAATTGGCCACCCATGCCCACCAAGCTCCCTTCAGACATTCCAAAATTTGAAGGGAAATAAGGAGAAGACCTAGGAAATCATGTCATGAAATTTCACCTTTGGTGTTCATCCAATAGTATTATAGATGACACTATTTGATTACGACTTTTTGAATGCACCTTCACAGGGCTTGTAGAAAAATGGTACATAGACCAACCTTCTGGGTCACATGGGAACTTTAGTTCCCTAGACACAAAATTCCTTACATTATTCCAACTCCCGATCCATTAGGACTCGAGCCTAGAACTACTTAACCATTTCAAACAAACACCTGCTACACACATATCATATCATATCCATGGATGGTAGAAACACTGTAGCTTTTGCAAAGCACATTTGGAAGACAAACCCCACCTCGACTTGTTTTTGAGATCTATCACGTCAGAAATATCAAAATATGTGGTGAATTCATCCCCACAAAACAAGGAATAGGCCATTAGAAAAGCTCAATAATTAGAGGTCATATACACACAATATGGATACCTCTATCATGTTCTTCTAGATGTTGCCCATTTAAAAACTTTTAAACAAGAGACACCAAGCGCATCCAATGTTGTCGGTGGATTGATTAGGAACATATCCCAAAACCAACCCGATAACACCTTCCAATACCCTGGATACACTTACAGTAGCCAACCATTTGGTGCTATGCTTGCACCACCACCATCGCACCACACGGGATATTAATCTGGTCAACCTATGCCTATACAAAATCCTGCTATATAGGTCAACGAATACAAGCAAACACAGGGTGTCCAATACCCTCCCACACAGGGTGGACCATATACTTACCCACATGGAAATCAATACCCCCCCAAGGAATGGGGAAGCAATTCCCCCTTCCCAAAACTCATATGCTAGTCAGGGAATCAATATTTCCCTTTTCCCGCACCCCAATAGAATAACCCATCAACACAAGCTAATGTTAGGACTAATCTAGTGTAACCATCTCTCACTCAACATCAAAAATCATTTGAACAATTGAACACAACTAACCCACCTAACTCTGCTAAGAAAAAATCAAAGAGCAAGCCAAAGGAAGAGCTTGGTCAGGGGGCAACAATCAACAACAACCTCCATAGGCACCAACTGGGGGCAACCCCAACCGAAATGAAAAATAGGGACATACCAATAAAAACTCACTGAGGAAAAATAAGAACTTGATTCTACAGACTAATCATGCTTGTGCGATTTGCAGGGAATATGGTCATTATACCCATCATTGCCCACAACTCCCTGAGTTGAAGTGGATGAAAGGCAGGGGGGGAAATAGGGGAAAAACCAACAAACTATAGAAATGAAACATCCCTTACCCCATCAAGGAGTCGTAAATACCCAACAGGAACCCTCCCAACAACACTATCAAAATCCTCCTGGAGGGAATTCCCAAAGTATCTCAAATCACGACATTTTCATGGCAGGAGAAGTTCTCCTGTAAATACACAACTAGGAGTAAGGAACTCCACCAGAGACCAACTCTTCCACCTCAAATACAATAACACTTGCATCACCTTTGAAAATCCATCGATACACCATGTAACCCATCCAAAATATGGTTAAAGGTCCTTTATGGCGAGCTGGACATAACTCAAAGGCTACTTGCAACTATAGCATAGTCAATGACTTAGCTCAATATTCTTTAGCTATGTCAGCATTGGAAGTTTTTCAATCATGCCCAACCCAACAGAAAGCCTTACTTTCCACATTAGGAGCAATCGATCCCTCATATTCTCATTTAATGGTCTTTGAGTTAGATACAACCACCCCACATCTTCTGTCACCCATTTCTTTTCAAATTCTAGTCTCAGTCTAGAATATCACCATCCACCGTTGCATAGTCATTGAAGGGGTATACCCATGTATTATGTCCAAAAAAGTTTGGAAAAAACTTGCATCTCTTGAACTCAAACCAATGACATCATTCTTAGAGCATACAACAAATGCCCTTTTGTTCCCATAGGCCTATACCAAGGCGTTCCAGTACAACTTGCTGGTAAAACCGTGCTCATAGATGTCAAAGTGTTGGAAACACAATTTGATTAGAATTTCCTTCTCGACCGATGTTATATGTATGAAATGTCAGTAGTAGCATCGTATGTGCTCAGGGTAATGATGTTCCCCAGTGATGGGAAAATGATTACAATTGACCAACTCACATATTATGAGAAGAAGACATTAACTATACCTGATGGTGTGCTACCTTTTGTCGGATCTTCTCCCGAGTTGATCACAACTTACACTAAATTCGGCCCAGGAAAATTTAAATCATCAACGCTTCTGAAGACATACCCAGGGGACCCACCCGTGATAGAGGATACTCCTCTAGCCACAAGATCCCCAGTGTGCATGATGAGTTCGTCTAACACCCATAAAGATCAGGAACCAGTTCTAGATACCATCACTAATGTAGTTTTTTATCCTTCATTCTTACCATATGCTATCACCCAAACACCCTTCTTATTCCCTCCACCTAGTTTTGTCTCACACCAAGTCATTACAACACTCATGTTGGCCAATATGGCTACGATGATATCAGTTTGGTATCTAGTCCCTTAGGCCAATGTGTTGACAAACATCAGATTGAAAGGTTCCATTCCTGTAGCCCCTCCTAAGGGTAACACCCCACAACATATTTCATCTTAGATATCATTAGCATAAATCATACAAATATGTTTTTTGGTATTTATTTCCTACTTTCTCCTACCATACCTCAATGATTATTTGTCTAAAAAAATTGTAATCTATCTTTCCTTTTCTAAATATTGTTCATATAACCTATGGCTAGCATATTTTTATATCAAATACTCCTTTCCCATTGGTCCCTTTCTATCCATTCCAAACCAATTTCATGTGTTACCAATTAAATTTGAAAAATGAGCTTAGTGACCTACTGCTAAAGTGACCTTGATTGGTAGAGTTTAGGAGAAATCCATCTCCATATTGATGGGCCAACTTTCAATCTCACAGTGGTCTAAAGGTTTCCTCAGCGAGTTTCTTTCTGCAGCCAAGCAAAACTTCTGACTGATGACAACTTGCACAAGGTGCCGCATCATCACCTCAGTCCAATCACTAACAACTACACACCATACCACTACATGCATCATCCTACCTTGTGATCATCCTGTACGACAAGGAAAGGCCACATCTAGGTTCTTTTACTTTTTTTCCTTTACACTTTACCTAAGGGCTAAATTCCCAAATTGTACTAGAACCATACTAAAAAATGGAACTTTGATCACAAGTCCTGGTCTAGGACCCTACTTTGCAGTCACCCTCCATTGGGCTACTCAACATGGATATCTAGACTAGTATGTACTAGTGAAGGGTCTTCCTCCTCTCCAATGTATTATTTTCCTAGTCTGACTACCATTCTAGTTCATCTCAAGTCTTAATATGAGGTTTGGATTATTTCACAACACATCACAACTTTACTCTCTAAGATCTATACCTCTAAAATTCTTCTTCTACACTGATAACACAAATTCAAACTACAATATCTCTTTAATGCTTGGGATATTTATAAGTGCCATATACCTTTGGAAAGGTGTCTGAGAGAATTATCCATTTGTGCACTTTACAAGGTCACTTTCCTTAGCCTTCTCCACATAAAATTCCTTATTGTGATTTCCTTGCACTCTTTGAAGATCGTTCAATAAAGAAATTAAACATAACTATGAGGGTTCTTCAAAAATGCCCACAACATCCAATAGTCATATATTTTAAGGATTCCTCACTTATCTCGCTACTATGATGGTTCTCAACAAAATAACACACATATTATCATGCACTTCCCTTGACATCAATGACTACAAAACAATCTCCAATTCCAATCACCAATGAAAATAACCAAAGGAAATCAATGACAACACTCTATTTAACAATCATGACTTGAATTGAAGATGCTTCCCCACATCCAAGCATAAGAGGCACTCTTTCTGATAATATTTCTTTTGTCCTTCAAATATAGTCGAGTAGGGAACTATCTAATAACTAGGAAATTGGCAATGTCAATGGACCATGGAGAGAGGAGTGATATGGCAAAGAGATGCTCCATAGATAGGAGTGATATAAAAAAGAGAGGAGTGATAAAGAAGGCAGACCCCTCTTAGTTAATGCCTTTATTCTAGTGAAAAATCTATTGACCGCTATTTCCAAACTGTGACATTTTTCTATAAGCTACACAATCAAATTATTCTTTATGAGAACTTTCTTCACTTCCAAGATTGTCTTTGTCTTGTCCTCTACTGCCAAATGTTAGAGAATTATGTATTACAAATCAATGGAACACATAAATATTTTAGAAATATAAACACATAAAACACATACAACAAGAGAGACACAGATATACATGGTTCACCCAGTTTGGGCTACCTCCATGGAGAAACAACCAGTCCTTCCTTTTATATTATCCAACAAACTTAAGAGATACAACCTACAACAGATCCGTTGTAATTCCCTCTTCGCTCTCAATCTCCTCTCTCTTCCTCACTCTGAATATACATAAACATAGACACAATACAATTCCCTCATATATAGCGAGGGATTGCCTTCTAGGGAAAAAAACCCTAAATTAAATATAACTTCTACCGTCAGATTGACTTGGACCCCCCTTGCACCGAATATTTTACAGGCGGTGTTGCCGCCCCATTACGAACTAGGCTTCAATGGAGAAATACATTTGAATATAGAAGATAATCAAGCTCCATACCCATCACCAAATCGTCCAACTCATATCTGTTTTTGGAATTGATAAACTTGATGATGCTGTTGGTTGTGGCAGGCATATCTCCCAACTCATTGTTGATGGTGGAAATGGCCTTATTGGCTTTCTCAATCAACTCTTTCTGTTCAAATATAATTTGAATACATGGCCAGATTTCATCCATGGATTCAATTATATTATTCCATATGATTTCCTTAACTTGAGCCAGTGTGTGGCCAATGGAGGATTTAGTTGCAGATTTTTGCCATGCTTCTATCTAATTTTGAGCTCTCTATAGCTCTGCTGCATGGAAAGTTTGAATCTTTGCCTTCTGGTCTTGTAGAAGATTAACTTGAGCCTGTAATCTTTTATTTCTTTTGTTTGGAGAGACATATTCTCCACTGCACTTGCCAATTGATTTGCAACAATCCCTATGTTTGTTGTGGAAGATGTAGATGTAGGAATTGTTGTAAGAGGTACAACTTCCAAAGGGATAATAGACATTTTGGCAGCTTGCTCCTTTTATTTGATTATTTTCTAGATCTATGTTTCCATTTGTTTCAACTATACATTCTGTTGCATGATGAGCTTCATCATGTCTTCCTTATGTGACTCTATTTCTTCAAAGTCTGTGGTCAAGGGATCTTCTGTGGCTGGTAATTTCAATTGTTTTCTCAATGATGCTATGTCGTTATTATTCATTCTTATGATCTCCTCGATTGCATTGATTTTTGTAGGATTATATCCTATCTTGATTACCAAGCCCTCTAAAGCTTTGATCCTTGTGACTTTGGCAAGTGAAGAGTATTTCTCCATCTTCAATTGTGACTGAACATTAGCTAAAGTAACCTGCAATTTTGACAAACTCATGGTAGTATTAGTGAGTGTGGATGAAATCATTTGACTAGTTTATTTATGCATGTCCATGTGATCAATGGGATGCATGTCTTTTACATCAAATTCAAATGAAATATTTTTGTAATCTGATGTTTCCTTGGGCTGTGGTATCTGTGCTTGGAGGAAGGCCATCTACATTTTTCCTTTCTCAGAGTCAAAGGCTAACAGTAGTCTACTTTGAGAACTGGAAGTTTGCTTCAAGAACTAATTATATGTATTGATCATCAAAGCTCCATTTCTTACTTTAATCTACTTGAGTATATCAAATATGCTTAGTTTTTTATGCCTTGTGGTAGATGTGCTGGTTTGCATAGCTTGCTGCTAATCCTGTGAAGCTGTCGAAGTGGTAGGAGAAAGTGTAGTTTGATCATCTACTAGTGAGGAAAGAGGTGTTTATATAGTGGCGATAATATCCTCTTGCTATGAATCTTTGCTTAGGTTTATTTTGGAATTGAGCTTAGTCCTTTTCCTGTAGATGATTTTGAAGGTTTCACTGGGAATATCAATCATTGAAGGTGACTCTTCTTCTCTATTCCTTTTTCCTTTTTTCTCCTTTGTAACAGGAGTCTATAATATGGAAGTTGACACCAATTTCTCCTCTGCCTCTTGTAGACCATTTTTAGTCCATTCTAGTTGGTTCTTGTATTTCTCAATCTTTGGTCTAGATGTACGAAAATAAGTTGTATATTTATTCTCTACCCTTAACTTGGAGATGACCCCTAATGGATCATATGACCATGTAAAGATGAGGCTGAATTGCATTTCTTTCAACAATTTGTCTGCTTCTTCCCTTGCTGCCCCGTTGTGCAAATGAAAGGTCCTATTTGAGTTTTTATTTTGAATTGGGACTTCTTCTTCACAGACACAAAATGAATCTCATCTACATTGAGCATTTTCCTGATGTATTTTAGAGCAAAAATCCTCATTGGGAGGAATTCTGACAATTTGTAAGGAGCAAGTTCACACCCATATATCCTTAACTCTGTGTAATTTTGGTAAAGATACCAATCTCCTGTATGGACTTGGTCTAATAACTACAAAAGTTTCCTGATTTCTTCATTGATTCTTGGGTCTGGCTTGTTTCTTAGGAGACTGAGTGCTGGATGTACAAACATTTGTACGAATTGTTTGTATGAAAATTCCTTTTGCTCCTTCATTACTAGTGTAGTCCAGAAGATGACAAATTTTTGATTTCCTTCTTCATCAAACTTTTGTAATGCAAGCTTGAGGTTGTCTCCCTGAAAATACAAAAACATGTATACTAACAAAGAAGCATATTTGAATACTTCCTCCATTTGGAATTTGAGAAACTGTTCATGGATAGAATCTGCAAAGAATCAGCTGAAGTTGAATAAGATGGAAGGCTTGGAATATACAGAGAAAATGGAAAGGAAACCTATAATGGCCTCATCTACCCACTGATTTGAGTAATAAGAAAGGAGGTAGGAAGTGACAATGATGATGTGCTTGGCTCTCTCAGGGAAAATGGAGGTTGGATAGGGAGGATTTTTCTTAGGTAGAGGGGCATCTTGAGTCAAGAAAAGCTTAAGGTTTTTGGCTCTTTTTGCAAAGTCTAGTTTCTGGTACAATTTAGTGAGGGATTCATGAGAGAAAGGAGTGGAATTCTCTCCAACAGGAGCTTGCATAATTTGATCTATTGATTGGGCAATTATGGTAAATAGAATTTCCCCTATTGGGGCAATAACAACTCTTTGGCTAGGTAGATAACAAGCATGAAATTTTCTGATGAATTTAGGGGCAATGTGGGTGTGGGGAAAGATATAATGAGGTAAATTGGATTCCCACAGTCCAATATCATCATACTTGTCAATGAACTTGTCTTCAAGTCAACATAACATTTAAAATAGATCAGTTTCAGACCGGGTTTCATGGATTTTGCAATCCCTGTCTGCCAGAGGTATATGGTGAAAATCAATGGGAGGGTGGATCAGAGGACTTATGGGTTCTTCTTGTGCCTTGTATTTTGGATGCATGATTGGATAAGAGAAAGAGCACTGATGAAATCTTAATTATTCATGTTTACAGGGTACAAAGGGGGGCTTGGGTTCAAGACAACAGGGAAACAGAGGTGTTGGCTTGAATGAAATTTAGCAGGTGTGATGTTCCGAGTGAAACAATTGCAGTTTAAATTGGCAAGATGGTCACATAAAAATGGTATTGGCAGAGTGTGAAATGACAACCTATGAATGGGCAAAGGGAGTGGAATTTGTAGTTTTCTGGCCTCCTGTTGATGGTGGAACGAGTTTGTTATATTAATGGTTAAGTAATTACATTACTTATTGGATTGATTTGAGTGAGTGGATGTGATTGGAGGGATCAATGGATAGATGAGGTGGAAAAGGGAGATTGGTGGGAGTGTAACGAATAGGGCAGTGGTATCACATGGCGGAGAAACCATTTTTCAGGGGGGGGGGGAAGGTGGTAAATGGTTTCGGCCCGGGGGGTGTGAAAACATGAGATGGTGACATGTTGTAGTGGGCATGGGTTTGAATACCACCCATTTCGACCCCCCCTCCCTCCCGATAGTAAATTTCGGATGGCAAGGGGGGGGGGGGGGGGGACGAAACGTCATATAGGCCGTCGGATGTAAAAAGGTGGGCTCGAATGATGTGAGAGGTGGTGGTAATTTATCATGATGTGATGGGCATATGGTGGGGTATGGAAATGATTTTAACGAAATATGATTGGATGTGTGGTGAGGGAGGCGAATAAATGAAAATATGAGCGGAGGATGGATTTTCGGGTAGTGAAACTTTAGGAATAGTAAAATAATGCACCAAACCTCATTTGATATATTGAACCTTAGGATAATTTTTTTATCCCTTTGCCTTTATTTTGTGCATGAAAAAATATTTAAAATTCAACTTAGGATAAAACTTTCATGCTTATCTTGAAATCATCATTGTCCTTCTACTTACCCTTTCTCATTTCAATTCTTTTTCTAAGCTAACATTTTTTCTTCATGCTTTGCAGGGTGCATTTAGACTAGCAGACCCAAATCACTTTTTTTTTTATTAAAATCTACCTTATCCTATCACTTATCTCACCATTGATTCATATTAAACTTTTGAATCAGTTTTATTTCTACCTAACTACTAATTTACCAAGATTAAGCTGTTTGGTAAACCTTTATTCACTGGCCTATTCAACAGAAATTTAAATGTGTTCAATCGTGATTAAACTGTATGATTTGAACATAACTTTATTCATTGTGGCATTCAAAAACAATTTTCACACAACCTTATTTGAAAATAAACAAAAATAACTAACTTATCAGTAGTGGCATTTAGGGTTGCAACACTTTCAATATTATTTTGAATTTTTTCTTTTTTGGGGTTCTTATTTCCTTTTTTTTTTAAACATACCCTCTTTTCATTATTTATTTTTCATCTATTTTTGTAAATCATTTGAATATTGCAATTATGTACAATATGAAATCACAAATAAAAAATACTCAATCACCTTGATATCCTATAATTTATAGGACCCTGACAGTGGCTCCAGCTGGGGATGGCACTTCTCCAAGTGAAGTGTCAAGAACATATTATCAATAGCCTTGAGTACTCCATGTCTGTAATGTCTTCATCTGATTTATTTGCTATTTTAATATGTTTTTGGTATCTCATCAATCCAGGCTTAGGGCCTTCACTTTGGGCTTCAACCTTTGTTAATAAGTTAACCAATCAAAACCGTAAAGACTGATATTTATAATGATGTAAGAAAAATATGTAGGCTAAGAAAATTAGTGCTTCAACATCCTACCATTGATAGGACCTCCAATTATCTTGGTTCCATCTAGCTCTTTAAGGAAGAATGCATTATTTCCCCTAAAAGCATGAAGAATCTATGACCCTTTCCAAAGATTATCAAACTTGCCATATTTGCTTTTGTCTTCTCTTCTAGAATCCCATCTCAAAACTTGGTCCCCAATGTTAAAATAATCAACTTTTGTTCTTCTATCAAATATTTTTTTAATATTTTCCTGAATAAATTGGGTCCTATTGTATACTTCCTCCCTGGACTGCTGTAGCTATATAGTTTGATTGATCCTTCTCTGTACATCATTAGGTTCAGCTTGCACTTCTTGAATGATCTTCCTAATTAGAACTCCTAAAGATGATGGAAAAACTGTATCTATTCCATAGACCAATTGGTATGGTGACATGCCAATTGATTTTTAATTAGTAAGTTTGTCAGCCCAAAGTGCATTGACCAACTTGTTATGCCAAGAATTTTTGTTGTCTTCTAATAGATTTTTGATGATGTTCACCATTACCCTGAGGGTAATAAGCTGTTGAATGTCCCAAAGTAATGTGGTATTTATGGTAGAATTCAACCATCTTCTTAGATTTGAAGGCTGCAACATTATTAGTTATGAGTTTTCTAGGACAACCAAATCTGGAGATAATATTATTCTCAAGGAATTTAATAATGACAACATCAGTAACAGATCTAGAAGGGGCGACCTCTGTCCATTTGGTAAAGTAGTTAGTGGATGTAAGAATCCACTTATGTTGGGTAGAGGAAGAGGGATGAATTTCATCAGTGAAATCCAATCCCCATTGCTGGAAGGGGATTTCAATAGAGATATGCTTTAATGGAAGGGGCAACAATTTTCTCTTTCCCTAAAAAATATGACATCTATGACATGGGGTAACTTGTTTGTGTATGTCAGGGAAAAGAGTATGCCAGTAGAAACCAACTCTAAGGATTTTATTGGTAGTGGTTTTCCAATAAAGATTTCCACCGTAATCTCCTTCATGAAATTCATGCATAACTTTTTCTGCATCATACTTTAACAAGCATTTAAGTAAAATAACCCCAACATCTTTCCAATACAAAACATTATCTATAATGTAAAATTTAATTGCTTTTAACTTCAAAAATCTTGCCTTTGTTTTTGTTAAACCAGGAGGAGCATTTAAATTAAATAACACATAAAGTAAGTCTGGATACCGGGTGAGTTCAGAAATGCCTCATCAATTTGTGGAGTCACTTGTTCCCCTTGATTATCTAATGAACCAACCAAGTTAATGTCTAAAGCATCGAAATTCGACTCAACCATCAATTTGGCTAGTCCTTGACCTTTGATTAACTTGGTGGGCTTGATTTCTTAATCACACTCAAGAATGACAACAATCCATTTGCCTCGTTTCCCATCAGGTCCATTCTATATCAAAATATCTTTAACCATTGAATTAGGTACATAAGCAATAATATGGGAATGAAAAATATATACTCTAAAATATGTTATTGCTTTAACCTATGCAAAGCCCCGTTTTTCCATAATGTTGTATTCTAAAGATGCATATCTTAAGTCTTTACTAAAGAATGCAATACATTGTTGATCTGAATGGAAAATGGCATAACCCATGGTATTCATCCACCCATGGAATTTACACATGGTATTGTAAGTGGCATCCACCCATGGTATTGTAAGTGACATCCACCCATGGTATTGTGACATCCACCAATGATATTCATTCACCCATGGAATTGACCGGTGGTATTGTGACATCCACCCATGGAATTGACCCGTTGTATTGTGACATCCACCCATGGTATTCATTCACCCATGGGATTGACCCGTGGTATGGTAACTAAAAAATACTATAAGTAACAAGTCACATTTTATAAAGGGATAGTTTGTCTGCCACAATGTAGCTCTTACAATTACTCTCCATTTTAATAAAAAAATTCTTTGTGGTTTTTTTTATTGGGCAACTCTTTTCCTTCTGGCAATTTCGATTTTTTTCAAATCTTGGGGGCCTCCCCCCAAAGGTCCATTTCAATCTTTTGGATCTCGAGGGCCTCCCCCTTAGATCTGGATTAGTGGTATCAAAGTAGGTTATGATTCCATGGAAATGAGGGTTTCATGCATATTTCAGTTTCAAATTTTTGTAGCAATATTCAAAAAACTTTAGGACATGCTACGACCTCAACATAGCACTTTCTTGGGCCAAGCAGGACGAATTTTTCTTTTTTCATTTTTTGCAGGATTTGTTTTTTTGGGTGGCGAGTTTGCAGATTAGATCTGAAACATTTGGTACAATATTTACAAAAAAAAAAATTGATCTGTATTCCTTGTGAATAAATACCAAAATTAAAAAAAATTGGTCGAATCGGAGTCTGGATAAGGGAGATATCGCTGATTTAAAGTCAACGATGTCGTAGACTTTTTTCTGACGACAACTGGTGGACAATGACTCTCCTATCATTTTTTGAAGTTTTTGTGCAAAATTTCAGAAAAAAGATTGTAGATCTAAGCTCCTCTTTAAAAATCACCCAATTTCAAAACAAAAATGGGTCGAATCGGAGTTCGGACGTGGGAGATATCACTGATTTAAAATCATTTTTTTTTTCAAAACTTTTGTGACAACAGAAAAATTGCAGCGTGAATTGGAGATTCTAGAGTGTCCAGATAAGTATTTCCAACACATGGAAAGATGCAAAATGGTCCTTCTGCTTCCAAAAATAGGTTATAATAAATATTCTGAGTTATATTGACCGAGTTATGTCCATTTTAATTTTGGAGTAGCATTCGAAGCGGTTTCCCATTGGAGACGTGCCCTCCCACCCCACTTTAGTAGGAACCTGCTTCACATTCATCGGTTTTAGCATAGCAGCATTCGGCTTGGGTTATTTGGAGATGTACCCTCCCACCCTAGGCTATGTAGGCACCTGCTATTTCATCAACAACCAACATCACAGTAATGGGTCAACCACACAAAATCCTTGTCATCGAAGTCCATTTGCTAGGCCTCACACTGTTAGTATCACAGTTGGTGACAAGAATTACAGGGTATCTCTATCCTCGGATCTTCATTTGTCATGATTATAGGTCATCCACAAACCCACACTTCATCGAACTCCATTTTGTAGGCCACACACTATCAGTATCACAGTTGGTCACAAGCATTATAGGGTATTGGTATCCTCAGATCTTCGTTCATCATGGTTATGGGTTATCCACAAACCCACACTTCATCGAAGTCCATTTGCTAGGCCGCACACTGTCATAATTACAGCTAGTCACATGCATTACAGGGTATCTCTATCCTTAGATCTTCGTTCATTATGGTTATGGGTTAACCACATAAAACCCTTATCTTCAGTGGCTCTTCATATTCAACAAAGCTATCGTAGGAGGGAACTTTACGCAATGGGGACCCTTGCTTCTTAAGGAGGGAGGAATGATCTGAATGGAAAATGGCATCAACACATGGTATTCATCCACCAATATTATTCATCCACTCATGGAATTTACACATGGTGTTGTAAGTGGCATCCACCCATGGTATTTATCCACGCATGGTATTGTAAGTGACATCCACCCATGGTATTCATTCACCCATGGAATTGACCCATGGTATTAATACATCCACCCATGGTTTTCATTCACCCATGGAATTGACTCATGGTATTGTAATTGAAAAATACTATAAGTAACAAGTCGAATTTTGTAAAAGGACAATTTGTGCACCATAATGTAGTCCTTACAGTTATTATATGTTTTAATAAAAAGTTTCTTTGTGGTTTTGTTTATTGGGCATTCTCCTCTTTTTCTTTTGGCATTTCAATTTTTCAGATCTTGGGGGCCTCCCCCTAAGATTCAGATTAGCTGTTCAAAACCTTCATTGTTTTTCTGTAGTAAAAATGCTAAAATAGTGTGTTCAGAAGCAAAAGAGAAGATTATGAAATCTTTTGTAAAATATAGGCTAATCAACATTGGGGCTCTGGTCAAGGCTTGTTTAACTAAGTCAAAGGATTGTGTAGCCTCAATGCTCCACTTGATTTCTGAATCCTTTTTAAGCATGTTTTTTTTATGTTTCTAAGAAGTACTACAAGGTTAGGAATGAATCCCCTTAGGAAATTTATTTTACCAATAAAAGACTGAAGCTATTTGATGTTTCTTGGATGAATAATTTTTAATATTGTGTCAATTCTACTGGGATCAATCTTAATTCCATCCTTAGAAATAATGTGACCAAGAAGTTTTCCTTCATTAAGACTAAACAATGTCTTCTTAGGATTTAGTGAGATGCCAAACCTTCTACATTTTTCAAACACTCTTTTCAAATGTGCTTAATGTTCCTCATCATTTTTAGAACAGACAGTAATGTCATCTAGATAAATCACAATAAAATGGCCAATTTCATTAGCAAAGGCAATATCCATTGCTCTTTGGAAAGTGGCTCCAACATTCATTAACCCAAAGTGAATTATCACATACATGAAAGTTCCCCATGGAGTAGTGAAGGTAGTTTTATCCTGATCATCAAGATGCACTAAGACTTGGTTATAACTTGAGAAACCAATAAGGAAATTATAATAGACCCTACTACCTTTTGCAATATATGATCCATTTTAGGTAAGGGGTAGTTGTCTTTAAGGGAAACCTTATTAAGATTTCTAAAATCAATACACAATATGATTTCTCCAGTTTTCTTTCTAGTAGGTACAATGTTAGACACCCATTTAGAGTATCTAAGGGGAAGTCCAATTTTAGCATCATCCATCCTTTTTACTTATTTCTCAACCAAAGGCATTAGGACAAGATTTATCCTATGAAGTTTTTGTTTGAATGGTTTTTTATCTTCCTTGATTGGGATTTTGTGTTGTATGATACTAGTGTCTTAGGCTTTTAATTCCTCATAACTCCAGGCAAAGACATCTATGAACTCTTTGAAAAGAGCTATGTATCATTGTTTTGTGACAATAGGAAGTGATTTTCAGAGTTTTATCATTTTGGGATTTTGCTCACTACCTATATTGCATTGTTCTATGTTTTCCCTTGTGGGTTCCATTTTTGGCTTCTTTCCTATGTCATTAAAATCAAAATGTTTTTCTAATGGAGCTAGACCCCTACACATAACATTATTGTTAAGCTGAAGTACTTCAAATTCTTCTTTTTCTAGATCTATTTCATGCAATTCTAATTTATGTACATCTTTACTGACTGAAATATTTACATCAAAATCATCGAACTATTTATCTAGACTAACATATTCAACAATCTGATTTTCTACTTCACACTCTAAATCTATGATACTTTCTTCATACTCATCCTTGGATTGCAAAATTTTTTCAATCTGCTTGTCACTTCCAAATACCTGCCAGTATCTCATATTATCGGGTATAGGTGGATGGTGTTTAACTTCCACTATATATTGTCTGTTGGGGTGAGGCATTTTACATGTGCTAGCTGAAAAAGCTAAACCATTAGCCATGACATTCTGATTTCTGGGAATGGCAGCAAGATCATATTCTACAAAAGTTCCTGGAAATTCAAGCACAACATTTATGTAGGTTCTCAATCTAGGATGTTTTACATCATATTCTCCTTTGATCTATTTTAGAAATAATTTAGAATCCCCTTGAACTAAAATTATTTTAGCACCTAGCCTTTTCAATAATTGCAATCCTAAGATAAGTGCCTCATATTCTGCTATATTATTGGTGCAATGAAAGTTAAGTTTATAGGAATGACTTTCTGCATGATTTTTCCCTGAATTGGACACCCAAACACCTGCTCCTGAACCCGCTTTGCTACAAGAACCATCAAAGCTCATGTTCCAAAAAGGTTCATTTTCAATGTTTTGTTGCACAATTTGTGTTTGATTTTCATGTTTTTCATCGATGTCATTTTTTGCTTTAGTAACCTCTGCATCAATGTCCCCATCATTATAAAGAATGAAAGAGTCAGGTCAGAATGAATAGAGTAAAAAGGATAGTTATGTGGTTTCTCTTGACTACTAACCATATACTTCATTAAAGTTTCCCTATACAGTCTTCTTTGTTGACCAAACACTGGTATAGTGGCACAAGTCATGTCCATTTGTAGGGTTCCTTGTAATTTTTCTCCCCATGAGCATGACAACAACATGCCATACTTAGGGTGAATGTCTGCAACCACTATATCCATCCCTACACTTTTAGTAGGGATTAGGGCTAAAGTAATACATAGGTCTTTGATAAGACCTAGGCATCTAACTTTGCTTGAATCAAAGGAATACAAATCTTTGTATTGTTTAGTAATGTCAAGTCCTAGTTTTTCCATAACAGATTTGGGCATTAAATTATGGGATGCACCTGAATCTACGCATAGAATTATGGAGAATTTTATCATGAATATTCAAACTGATATAAAATGGAGGGACTCCTCCTTCTTGTGGTTTGCCTTCAACTTCTGGCCCAAATAAGAGTTCAGGCTGATCATCATTCAAATCTACATCGTCATTTTTCTCTCTAATGTTTAATGTTTTCATGACCTGAGTCCTGTATGTATTTTTGTTCATCAATTCAGTTAAGGGGATAGAAATTTTCAGCTTGGCAAGTTCATTTTTTATATTGAATGGTGTTTGATTCTTAAGTAGATTTGGTAAATTAGACTTGTCATCAACTACTTTTGTGGCCACTTCTATTTGTTGACTGGTAGAAGGGATATAAGTTTGATTAGTTCTGGAAGGAGTACCAACAGTCTTTTTCATAGAAGCTTCTGCTGGCTTCTTTCCAAGATTTTTAGTGGTTTTCTTAGGAATATTTTCTGTTGTTTTCTTGGAATTAGAATCAGTGACCTTTTTGACAGGATTTTTAGTATTCTTTTTATTGGGAATATCTTGATTTTTCTTACTTCTAAGATTATACTGCCTATGGACTTCCATTATGGAATTTTCAAATCCTTGTTGTATTCATCTGACTCTTCAGAATCCATTTCAGTATAGGTTGTAAGAAAAAGCTCTTGCTTCTCTTGAGTGAGGAAAATTGTTTCCTCGTCACTTATCCCTAACAAATTTAATTGATTATCATCCAAATCTTCCACAATGTTCCCCTCATCATCTGTGTAATTTTCCTAAAAAGGAGGCCGAACCTACTGATTTGTTCCCTTTTGTTCTCTTTGTTTAATTTGGGGAACATTCCTTATAAAATTTTGGTTTCTAGTTTGAGGGACATTTTGGTTTTATCTCTTGAGTTTGATCATTAATGTTCACTCTTTGCATCATTTGATTCACTACCCTCACTAAGTTATCAATCTTATGGTCAACAATAGAAGTAGAGGGTTCTTCTTTTATGGTTACTCTACGTTTAGACTTCTGTTTGGCTTTTTTGGCCAGGATGTTAGCTTCAACTTTAGTTTCATTTGCTTGCATTTCTTCCAAAGTTGTTGGGTCTCTCTCTCTAAGTTGATATTCCATGTCTACATTGAAACCATATGGAAAATCAATTAGAGCTAGGACAGGGGAGGGCTTGATGTCTTGTGGAATGGAATTGTAAACAGTAATGAATAATTCACAATATTCTTCCATGGTTTCATTGGTTTTTATCTTTAACCTTTTATATTAATTTAGGATTTGAAGTGGGTTCTTCTTGATCCACTCCCTAGCTAATTTTTTTTGATGGAAAACATCAAGGTTGGCTATAGTTCCTGCAAGTAAACCCCTAAACCATTTCATGACATCACCTCCTAAGATTTGGTCAAACAATCTTATTTTACACATCAACTTAATCCACTTCTTGGAGTTTAAACACATCATTCATCTTATCCACATGTTGTTGGGCAGTATTAGCACTAGTATTATCAAAGGTCACAATTTTGGATGGAAAATATGCAAACATAGCATTTAGCTGGCTTGATAACACCAAGGGTGCATCCCTTCCTGCCATAACTGTCCTGGTAGATTGAATTGAAGATGGACCTTGTTGGACACGTAATCCTCTAAGGGTTGGTGTGGAAGCTGAATAACCAAAGGGAGTCCAAGGGACCACTTGGAATATGAAACCAAGGGTCGCTCCTATGTAGTATAAATGTATATCATGTCAATAATAGATGTACTCTCATGCTTATCATTCATACTCTATTGCTGCCATGTATGTGTTTAACATGGTATCAGAGCGGGTGATATCTTGCACTGCTCATATTTGAGCCACTTGTTTTATGGATTTTTTTGTGCAGGTTAGTTCTACCACCAATTTTGCATTTCATGAATGTGTTCTCAGCTAAATTATAGCTACAATCTCTACTCACAATTGCGTTTAGGAATCTTCTACACATAGTAATGCTCTTCCCAACTTGGCTCAACATTTTATTTTATTTATTTATTTATTTATTTATTTTTATTTTATTTATTATTTTATTTATTATTATATTTTTATTTTTTATTTTTTTTTCAGTGAGTCTCTGTTCAATTATGTGACCAGTAATTTTATGGCTTTTCTCTACTGCCAATTATGCCTCCCTGAATGCTCTGCTAACTCTACCTATCTAGCCGTATTAAGAATTGTCGCTTCTCTCTCACCAAAATCAGGTTTGACACTATTTCTAACATCTCTGCCATACACCTATTCACCTGGCCTCTACCATTATTCTCTTCTTTCTGCATCGAATAGTTCTGAATTGAAGACCACAATTGCTTCCTCCAAGTGGATGTTTTTCTGCGAGGCCTTCTTGTTCTATTTGAAGGCATCATACCAAGTGAAGGTCATAGTGTGCACATGTTCCTTCTCAGTAGAGATGGGGAACCTTGATTCCATGACGCATGGGGCCTTGTAGTAATTCTGCAAGAGATCGCGATGGGATTCCAACGAGTTCGAGGGCTTATCCACATCGTTGTGCATCTGTTTCATAGTCTCGAGGTAGTCTTCCATGTTCTACACCTCACGCTCGAGGTAGTGGATGACGATGACTACCATTACATCGAAAGATCATGGTGGTTCATGGCGGTTTCATTCTCCCATCACCCGAAGGTTCTAGACTTGCGCCTTCCACTCCTATTCAAAGCATTGAGAATTGTACTGTGAACATTCATTTCGATTCGATAAGGCTTCATACATGAAAATGATTTTATGGATCTTGTGGATCTGCTCGGTTGGCTCCTCTTGTGAAACGCCACTCTAGATGGTCTTGTCTGGGTGAAATTTGAGGGCTAATTTTCTGTAAGCTATAGGGATTTCTTCAACGGGAGTAGTGAGATCTTCCATTGTGATGTGATGTTTAGGCTTAATGAAAATGTTGTGAAGTCTCCATATACGAAAACTGAAACAGACAATGCTAAGCCTCAACAACATCCATCATTATCATTATCTTCATAAGGCCTAAACTTGAATTCTCCTTCATAATTTCGTCCTATGCCATGAAATTCTCTCTAATATTTTTCAAAAAATAGCAATTTACTACAAAAAAACATCAAGAAAACCAAAATTATCTTTTCAATTTAAAATCAGCGTGTGATAAATCGATTTAAAATACCAAAAGCTAAGCCACCCATAGGACTTCGTAAGCTAGATCTTCTCATGGATTGTAGCCTATAAAGATCTTGATCTGGTTTAAAACCTTTCCGCTTTTTGTCACCACGGGATTGACGGTGTCCCTGGAAAAGGGACTAATTACAAGCTTTGAAGTGAATGTGTGTGGCTCATTTTTCTTTAAATTCTCTGAACTAGCCAACACAATTGTCGAGGACACTGGTAAGCCAAACCCTAGCTTGACTGCTGCTAAGATTAGCTTGAGTGTTCTCTGGTTTGGAGCCGCGGACTGTGAGCTTGAATTTTTGTAGGTATGGAAGTGCACACACAACTTCGGTTCATTGGAATTTTAAAATCTTAAAGCTGAGACAACTTTAGGTGAAATCCTTCTGATACAGTGGCAAAAAACGCCCATAGCTAGCATCATACTCAGAAGAAGTCAAGGGGTATCTCTCCATATTTTTATATTCAAGGCAATGATTTCTAGTGAAGATTGGCTCTTCTTTTTCACAGTATGAGTAGTTTGAATAATTTGAGAAGTAAGTGCATTGAAGCAGTGAGTCACTTGTTGCATTGAAATTAGTATTGCAATGTCTGCTACAGTGACTTGGTGACATTGGTATCCTGCTACTGATCCAATAGTTACAACTATTTATCATTTTATAGGTTAATTTGTTGTTGAAGATAACGTAGTTTTTCTGATTATATTGGATTGAAATGGATGAAATGGATGATGTATTGAAAATATTGATAATCTCATACATTCCACTATTTATGAGATGGTTAAGATCAACAAAACCTCTCTTTTCAATATTAAAATGTCTCCAAAATGTCCATGAGAATATTGAGTTTTTGCAACTTGAGACAAAGATACAACAAGAAGAGCTACAACATCGTAAGCATCATTCTGTTCAAAACATTGAGATAGACTCCCATCGACAGCAAGTCAATATTGTTGAAGTTCATTTAGATTTATTACCCAATGAAGCAACAAAGTTACATGCAGATGTAGAAATTCAACCTGCACTTTCCAATTCAGTGATCAGACCTTGGGAAGAGCTTGTCCACAACAAGCACATAACTGGTCTTGGATATGAAAAGGACGTGTCCTTTCATATTCCAGATTAATCAAAGCCCATCCAGTTTCAGAGTATCGGATTTCTTTATGACAGTTCACCTTCAGCTGTTTCAGATTCTGCTCCTCTTCCGCAACAACCACAACAAGTTGTTAAATGCCAACACTTTGACCAAGTTGGCCATATGAAAGATCATTGTTTTGATCTTCATCCATGTAAGCACTATCATGAAACCAGTCATTCTTCAAACAGATGCTTCAAAAACAAGCCTTCTACAAGAACAAAGATTCATCTTGGATGCATCGCTTTTTGGCAATAGGCATCAACATCCAAGAAGATATTTTAGTCATATGTCCGAACTTGTTCTAGAGTAATGAACAATCTTGCAATTGAGTTTTCTCCATCATCTCACCTTGTATCTGACAGGGGGGGAAGTGATGGTCATCTACAAGTTTCAAAGCCACATCAAGCAAGCCTGAGGCACAACCTGCCATACCAGATTCAGAGTTGTAGCTAGAGACAAAGACGCCCTTGAGCATGCCTTCAATTAGGGACACTTCCTCTAGCAGAAGAATTCAACTTCTTGCTAGTTTTGGAAGAGTTCAAGGAATTGCATTAAGTATTCCAGATTTCTTGGTCATCCTTAAACCATCACACACTGAGACCTCCCTTTTCAGGTTGAGGTTCTCCCTTTTTATGCAGGGTGAGACCTCCCTTTCAAGGTTAAATGTTTCCCTCTTCAAAACATCAGGAGCAGTTCCTCTAGCAGAATATCTCAACTTCATGCTAGATTTGGAAGAGTTCTGGGACCTGCAGTAAGCGTTCTAGAGTTGGTGGTCATCCTTAAACCACCCGCCTTATACCAACATTTCAAAGAGTACATTCAGACTAGTGCTTCCAAGCATTTTTTTATATTTTGTATTACAACTTTCTTCTTGGACTCATACATGCCCCTTCGGATTAAGGGGGGGGGAATGTTGGACACCTAATCCTCTAAGGGTTGGTGTGGAAGCTGAATAACCAAAGGGAGTCGAAGAGACCACTTGGAATATGAAAAAATGTGTGAGAGGAAAAAATATGTATTTTTTGTTCTTCCGGAAAAGTGGAAATAGAAAAGCATTTCATTTTAAAATGTGACGCCCTCAAAGAAAACAAAGAAAGTTATGCAGATATTCTGGCAACTAGATCTTGGGATAATCGAGACGCCAGAGCGTTTATTGTGAGGGTTCACATGAAAAAGGCTGAATACATCAATGAGATGAAGAGGCAATGTGTCCCATACGCTATCTTTAGCCTCGTGGACGTTAAAAGAATTTTCTTTCTTTATGTCTTTCCCATTTTCTTTCATATTGTTTAATAAGACATATATTTTAAGGAATTGATGTAAAATAGCCTCCTTCATATTGTTTTATATAACTAGAGATGTTGTATACTAACATTGGTAAAAAAAAAATTATGTAAGAGAGCCTCCATATTGTTTTATATAACTAGAGATGTTGTATCCTAACATTATTATAAAATAGTTTTAAGATATTTAAAAAAATAATTGTACATAAATATATATAAATTATTTGATAATTAAAATACAAATAATTTTACATAATATAACTTGATATTTAAAATACAACACATTTTTTAATAATTAAGAAGGCCAAATATTTAGAAATCTTGAAATATAAAAATCCTAGAGATAAAGAAATAAAAGTATCAATGCCCAGAAACAAACCCAACAAAACTGCACAAATAGGTAGTCTGCAATAATCAAAATCTGATGCATGCATGTGCTAATCAATGTGTATTTTGGATGTTATGATGTCATCTCAACTGGGTCGTAAGTGGAATTAATTTTATTAATCCTGATAACAAGTTGAATGTTAATTTTAAAACTCAAACCGAACGTATTTTCAAGAAAAACCCATGCAACTGCTGTAATAACAATCGTAATGTTAAAGTTAATAATAAGAAGAGTGACCAAAGACGCAACGATTGTACCCATGCAACTGCTGTAATAACAATTGTAATGTTAAAGTTAATAATAAGAAGAGTGACCAAAGACGCAACGATTGGCTAAGGAGAGCCAGTCCGGGGACATGTAGATAGCAATCAAAAGCCTTACCCGACATCAAGGTGAAAGTGAAAGTGAGAGTAAAGTGCAGTCGGTCTCAAGTTTCTAACCGAAGAGAAGAGTGGCAACCATGGATGAGCAGAAGCAAAGTACAGAAATTTGAGGAGTTACAGAGATGAGTTGGCAAATATAGTGAGAAACAGATCAGTAGTGAGAGGCGCAGAAGATAATTCTGAAGAATTGGGAGAGAGGGAGATTGAACTTCGAAGACGGCTGGGAGATTATACGTCTTCTCTAGTGGACGCAGAGGCACAAGGAGGAGCACGACTGTTAAACGCTCAAGACGAGGATTGTGGATGGTACGACATGGACGAGGATCTTGTTGCAGTAAATTTATTGAATCTACAAGAGCCCGAGCCAACCGAAATCCCCGTATACAGCAGCGGCGACGAATCTGACATGATCCCCATTGAGGAAGCGCAAACTGATGAAGGAACTGATATCCCCTGGGAGCCTGGACATCGCTTCTTTCTCGATGATGATAATGATGGCGACCGCTTTATCATCGTGGAAGTTCCTGGATTTGAAAACGACAGCACTCGCTTTTTCATCGTGGAAGTTCCTGAATTTGAAAACGACAGCACTGGCGAGGATGGAATTGATCCGGATGCCCGGGAGGCCATGGAGGTAACAGTAGGTGGATGGCCGTCAGTGGTTATACAAGAAGAGGGATATAGGTGTCTGTATTGCCAAGAAGACATCGAAGTGGGCACGGAAGGAACCGAATTGCTGCACTGCCCACATATTTTCCACATGGACTGTATCGTTGATTGGCTCACACCACGCCGCAGTGGTACTCGACACAGCGTATGTCCTACTTGCCGTCAACCAGTCTATTCTCTTCCCCCATCTCCTGCACCCGGAGGAGAAGTAGCGCACCATGATGATGTCGTCACGGGGTCTCCATTGGCAATTCTGATAGAAGCAGTCCCCCGGGTGCAATTTTTGCCAGATGTAGACGATGCTATTGTCATCGACGAAATTCCTGAATGAGCTGCAGGCGATGGAATTAACAGTAGGCGGATGGCCACCCGTTTTTATACTAGAAGAGGGGTATTTGTGTGTTTATTGCCAAGAAGACATTGAAGTGGGCACTGAAGGAACCAAGTTGCCATACTGTCAGCATATTTACCACCACCACTGTATCGTTCATTGGCTCGCACAACGCCGCAGTGGTACTCAAAACAGATTATGTCCTACCTGCCGTCAGTCAGTCTATTCTCCCCCACCACCGCTTGCTTGACTTCTTAACCCATTTGTGGTTTTTTTATTTCCAAAATATTAAAAATGCATTTGGTAGTTATGCATTTAACACTCTCGCATACATATGTTTACATTCATTTGATTAGTTAATGTATTCTTTCAAGTTTGTCTTTGATTAGTTATGGTATTCTCTTAAGTTTGTATTCATTTATTATGGAGTCGTTTCAAGAGTGGAAGGGGAATTGCAAGGACTGTCGAAAGTGGTTAGAAGATGGGAAAAATTTTCAGTTTTAGTTAAGTTTTGTATTTTTGCTAAGATTCTGTTAAGAAATAAATCTGAGTTATGTAGAGGTATGATAGGATTTGGTTTGACTTGAATCATGATTTTTATTTAGTTTTAACTGAGAGAATGTTAAGTGTGAATACAAACAGTCACACACTGTGCCAATGCCGGCACCAACTCCAGTCGTCCCAATAGTCACCATTTACCACTACACTCACCCAGAACTTACCACACCGCCATTAATTTCTAGATTTTCATCTGAATCACAGGAAAGATTCTACATCCTATTTTTGCCTCTATAAATTTGTATTTTCTCGGCCTGAACAAAGCAATGTGTAATCAGAAGTGATTTCTATTCTCCCATAGTTATTTGATTTATCTCTTCTACTTATTTGATTTATCTCTTCTACTCTAATAGGCAACGAAAGTCAGTGGATTCGATAATTGTCTTCTCGTGCTGCCGGTTTCTTTGTGTTGCCCATTTGGAATGACTTTAACGCATGGACGCAAACAACTTGGTGGAATATTGCACAAATTAAATTCTGCTCAAACAATGTCGTTGGCATGACTAGAATTGGGCATTCTATAGATTCGTTAGCTTGATTAGAATGGCTATTTGTGTCACTTATTAATGTCTTCAAATCAACTTTAGGGTCATGGCAGTGAAGGGGAATTGTTCGAGGAATTTTAATCTCAGTCCATGCGATGTAGTTTTTCAAGCAACTGCCTCTGTGACAAGTTGGACTTCAAATTCTATTGCATTGGACTTCAAATTCTATAACATTGTTGCCTATTGATGCATATTGTGTGGAATCAAAGCACTCCTAGTAAAAGAAAAGAGGATGAAATCGAGTAATGTAGAGGACCATTAACATGATGAGATGGCTCTGTTTTATAACGATAGAGACATTAAAAATAAGAAGTCAGTGGAATTTTTTTAGTATAGAAGATATGGATACACATCATTCAACTGTAAAACTAGTGTTAGAGATCTTTTAAATGGTAAATTAAAAGAACCAGTTAATATAGTTACTTTTGAAGACTGGTTAGAGGCCAACTTTGAAGAATTCTCAGAGTATGAATTCAATACAAATCTTCTCATACTTCTTTAAGGCAACTATCAATTATAGTATTAGTTATATGTTATCTATGTGTGTATGTAAATGGGTAAATAAAAAAAAGGGTTTGTTGTATGATTGATTGTTGGATAAGCTCTGTACATAGAAAACTTATCTATATAACTAGAATTATGTATTTTGATGCATACTATCACGACGGGAGCATGTCTATAGAGATATTCATCATATAGACTAATCTTTGGGGTAGTTAAGAAGAGTCAATTGTACAAAGTTCTTCAACGATGGTCAAAGGATTTATGTTTGAAATGGAGGTCAAGTGGTAGCTAGTGTGGTAGTGAAAAGAGCAGCGTCTACAAGTTCCCACAGTGAACATAAAGCTACGCTGCATGCAAATATTTGGTCAACATTTAAAAAACAAATCAACTCCATTTTATTCTCATGAGGTGACCAAATTAGGGATCAAATAGAAATACCCAATGATCCACAAAACATATCTCAGAGCTGGCCATAAGTATTCAATATTGATAAAGATGTAGCATATCTCTCAATATTGATCAAGATGTTGCATATCTCATCAAACTCGAATTTGAAATGAGAATGATAACAAAGAAATCCTATTTAGTTCTGATATATCTCAAGGAAATTTTGAGGTGTCATTGAAACATAAACCCCATTCAAGATCATCAAAAAATAAGGAACTTCAAAGAAGAATTCACTAATGCAAGAATTCCCCACTCTGATACCATGTAGAAGTATTCTATTACTCACAATGTGTTGTAAAAGTACATAGAAGACCTCCATTACATAGCAATGGAGGAAGCCCAATGTCCGTTAAGGATAATTAAGACAACTTGGCAGATGTAAGAAGTATTCTATTACTCACAATGTTTTGTAAAAGTACATAGAAGACCTCCGTTATATAGCAATGGAGGAAGCCCAATGTTCATTAAGGATAATTAAGACAACTTGGCAGATGTAAGTCCCTATGTGAATTTACAACGCACTATACTTAGGGCATAGGGAAATGAAGCTCTCAAAAGACCAACTCTAAGAGGAACTAACCATCATAAAGTAGAAGGAAGATTATGATGAATTCTAGGGATTTTAATATTAAAAAGTTAAATGATTATCTATAATATGTAAATTAGTTGGGTTTTTAGGGATTTAGTTTCCATTTGGCCCCAGTTCAAACTTTATGGAAAGGGGTTAAGATTACTAAGGCAAGTGAACATGAAGAACTAGTAAAAATCTAATCATCTCTAATCATTTTGATATTAATATTCATTTATTTTAATATTATAATAAAACATATATAATTTTATTTTTAATAATAACAATATAATCCCTTAGTGGGTCCATTTTTTTTTTTGAATTTGTTATCTTTTATTAAAAAAAAAAAATTTAAAACCCACCAACATCTATTATCTTTTTAATCCAATAACATTTTAATTAATTACTTGTTCTTATTATATAATGTGCGTTTTATATTTTATAACTTGATTTTGATATTAAGATAATTTTTTTTTGGAAAATGATAATTATATATATATTATATATATATATATATATATATATATTACATTTTTTTAAAATTTTATTTCTAGTGATAAGTGGAATGCTAATTTAAAACTAACGCATTTTAAAACTTCAAACACACACAAACACACTAGAAAATTCGGAAGCATGTTAGAAAATAAAATTAGCAAGTGGGTAGAAGAAAGAGTTAAGCGTGTTAAAGGGCAAGCAGGTTTTAGACCTAAACATTCCACCGCTGATCATTGTATAACTTTAAGGTACATCATTGAAAAAGTTTGGGAGAAAAAGGAAGAAGAATTTTGTTGCTTTGTTGATTTCAGAAAAGCATTTGACAGGGTTCCTAGGGATAAGTTGTGGCATAGAATGGAGGAACTTGGGGTTCCTAAACATTTGAGAGAAGTTGTGCATAGGATGTATGAAGAGGTGAAAGTCAAAATTAGAACTTCTGAAAATTTTAGAAGCGATATTGGGGTCAAGCAAGGTTTCCCATTATCTACTACCCTTTTTGGTTTATATATCAACAAGCTAAAGGGGTGGTTAAATTCGCAAGGGGGTGAAGGTATCCATTTGGGCAAAGTACTAATTCTGATCAACTTCGTTGTGAAATAGGGCGCTAGAAAAGACCAAAAAAAGTGTGGGAGGAAAGAATATGTATTTTTTGTTCTTCCAGAAAAGTGGAAACATAAAAGCATTTCATTTTAGAATGCGACGCCCTCAAAGACAATAAAGAAATTTATGCAGATATTCTGGCAGCTAGATCTTGGGATACTTGAGAAGCGAGAGCGTTTATTGTGAGGCTTCACATGAAAAGGGTTGAATACATCAACGAAATGAAGAGGCGATGTGTGCCATAGACTATCTTTAGCCTCGTGGATGTTAAAATAAATTTCTTTCTTTCTTTCTTTCCCATTTTCTTTCATATTGTTTAATGAGACATATATTTTAAGGAATTTATGTAAAAGAGACTCCTTCATATTGTTTTACATAATTAGAGATGTTGTATACTAACATTGGTAAATTTTTTTATGTAAGAGAGCCTCCATATTGTTTTATATAACTAGAGATCTTGTATCCTAACATTGCTATAAAATAATTTTTCCATATCTAATTATTAAAATATTAGAAGAAATGATTGTACATAAATGTTATATAAATTATTTGATAATTAAAATACAAATAATTGTACACCAATGTTATATTAATAACTTGATATTTAAAACACAACACATTTTTAATAATTAAGAAAGCCAAATATTTATAAATATTGATATATAAAAATCCTAGAGATAAAGAAATAAAAGTACCAATGCCCATAAACAAACCCAACAAAACTACACAAATAGGTAGTCTGCAATAATCAAAATCTGATGCATGCCTATGCTAATCAATCAATATTTTGGATCTTATGATGTTATCTCAACTTGGTCTTAAGTGGAATTAATTTTTTAAATCCTGATAATATGTTGAATGTTAAATTTAAAAGCAACAGATTTCAAACCGAATGTATTATCAAGAAAAACTCATGCAATTGTTGTAACAATAATTGTAATGTTAATGTTAATAATAAGAAGAGTGACCAAAGATGCAATGATTGGCTAAGGAGAGCCAATCCGAGGACATGTACATAGCAATCAAAAGCCTTACCCGACATCAAAGTGAAAGTGAAAGTGAGAGTAAAGTGTAGTTGGTCTCAAGTTTCTAACATAAGAGAAGAGAATGTCAACTAGGGATGAAGCAGAAGCAACGTACACAAATTTGAGGAGTTACAGAGATGAGTTGGCAAATATGGTGAGAAACAAATCAGTAGTGAGAGGTGTAGAAGATAATTCTGAAGAATTGGGAGAGAGGGAGATGGAACTTCGAAGATGGTTGGGAGATTATATGTCTTCTCTAGTGGATGCAAAGGCACAAGTAGGAGCACGACTGTCAAATGCTCAAGATGAGGATTGTGGATGGGACGAGGTGGACGAGGATCTTATTGCAGTAAATTTATTGAATCTGTAAGAGCTTGAGCCAACTGAAAGCCCCCTATACAGTAGCGATGACGAATCTCACATGAGCCCCATTGAGGAAGCACACACTGATAATGACGACGTTTTCAATGGCGAACACTTTACTTTCGGCTTGGGGATACATGAAGGAACTGATATCCCTTGGGAGCTTGCATGATGCAGGAGCATTCTGGCTAAGAAAACTCATTGTATTTTGGTAGATATAGGGGTATTGTGTTTTCAAGGAAGTTGGGTTCCTAAAAGTAAATTAAATGTAATTATTAATGTTTTGAGTGATTTTAATGAGAGAATCTAGAATAGGGAATTAATTGAATATTGTGAGGCATATTTGTAAATGTTCTCGAATATAGGAGAACATGAGAGATTTAGGATAGTTGAGAGATTGAGGGATTGAGAACTGATTGTAAATCTTAGATTAGGAGTCAATTCATGAATTTAGGGATTAGAGAGGAGTTTTAGAAACAAGGAAGAGATTTAGGAATTTTGTTAAGGAATTCATGGATCTAAACCAGAATTGGTTTTAGAATCCTTTTGTATAAATGTAATCCTAAAAGGCAGAGACATGGGTTAGATGTTTTAGAGAGGCAGAATGTAAATAGAGGCCATTGGTATTAGAAAATCAGGCCTGAGAGATAAAGTCTCAATTTGTAATTATCTGTTTGTATTTATATATACAGAGAGTGATTAGAATCTGTATAAATGTGTGCTCAAGTGATTGAATGATAAATTCAATATGTATCAGAGTTCTATGTAATAATTATATGCAGGTAGAGTCATGGTGAAACACAGAGAGAAGAGGAGGGCGTGACAAAGGATCGTATGGATCTTTGAACCATTCGAAGGACCAATTAGAGGCCAAAAAGGAAAGTGATAAAAGAACTCACGAAGTACAACTCAAGTGGGACTTAATTGAGCAGGAGATAAGCGAAAGGAAACCTTGGAAGAAAAACCGGAAACCACATAAACCCTGAAGAAATACACAAAAATCTGAGTAAAAGAGAAGAGTGAAGAAATGGAGTATGTGCGAATCGTAGCCGTTGGATCTTTATGATCAATGGTTGGGATTAAATCGCGTCGGCAATCGAGAGATCTTTCCATCAGATGGACATCGGGTGCCAAAGTAATTAGAGTTTAATTGAGAAGCCAGACTCAAACTTTATTAGATTAGGAACTTAACATTCCCACCAGGGTTGTATAGTTGAATAATTGTTGGGTTTGTTGTTCACCCAAAATTGGTGTGAACCATTGGATCTTCTATATGCAGATCAACGATTGGGAATTGTAATGCAGCTTTGGAGATCAAGAGAGTTAATGACCATTGGATCAGGAAAAGGATCAATGGTGGAGATTGTTATAAAATATCGCATTGCAACAGTTTATTGGCATTGTATCGGCGAAGGAATATGGAGGCACACGATAGCGATAAAGCGCTGATCAACATCAGAAGTGGTTGGAGATCGGTGGAGTGCTAAAGGAAAGGTTTGCAAGAGCAGACCCTAAAAGCTTTATGGCACGGTTAACGATATTTGAAATCTGGAAGGTTATGCGTTATCGCATATTGGAGGAGACGGGGAACATATGTTGGTGGAACCCGCGAAGGAGTGATTACCGATTGCGATAAAGGTGTAGCATCGGGAATCGTGCAGAAGCCATACCAAAGGTGGAAAGGTATGTTTTGATGTATTTCCTTTGTAAATGGTTATAAAAGGGATTAAAGCGTCGATAGAAAGAATTGTGGGTTAAACCCGAATTAACCAAAGGAACATGTGGGTTTGGTTATATATGCCGGACTAAGATCTAATGGAGGGTTATAAGGGTTGTATAAGTCCCGATAATGAATGATTAAAGGTTTAGAAGGGTTATAATATCCCGTTAGGAAGGAATGAAGAGAAGGCCTTTAATAAAGTAATAAGTGAAGGATAAGGGGTGATTAAAAGTTCTGATACATGCATATTAAGAGATGGGTTAGACTATGTTGAGTGTTAATAAACCATTCAACATAGGAAAGAACGTATGGGCCTTAAACCTTAAGAAAAGAAGATTTGACTCCTTAGTGAGTTAAAATTCTTGGGACAGATCAGCTATGTGCATAATATATGCAAACTGTGAGAAAAGAAGGGGTAACCCTGCGTCATTTGGTATTAAAGCATGGTTGTTATTGGAACAATTGATAGCAGAACAAAATAATGAAATTATGTAGAAAAGGACTTAGAACAGAGATGTGTTTTAAGATGTTTATGCAGGAAAGGGGGATCATATTTTATTTTGAAAAATAATAGGCACACAGAGATAAAGTGCAACATAACCTGTAAATGCAAGAAACAAAGGAAAATCCACTCAAAGTACAGGTAAATGGTGGAACAAGATCATGCAGATATCTTGAAGTTGAGATGAAATGTTTTGTTTGATTTGATTTGAAGATTAGAGAATGTGTGGATTTTATATTGATGCACAGGTAACAGCGTAAAGAGGTGAGAAGATTATAGCAATCTAGAGATTGTAGGAAAGAACTAGAGAAATGCTAAAATACTGAGCTCAGAGGAGAGAAGCTTAGTGAAGCATATGTAGCAAGGAGGAGACTTGTTACTGTAGAGGTATTGTTGCAGCTCGCAAAGGAAATTCCACAAAGGATGTGGGTAAAATTGCTAAGAGGCAATGAAGGAAGTTAGTAAGACTTCCTAAGCGAAAGAAGAAGTGGTCAGAACCAAGTATTTCATGGTGATTGAAATACAAGAGGACAATTGTGTTCTTGAGAAGGTGTAGATGAGTTGAAGCCTAAAGGAGCAGAGAAGAGTGCTCAAAGGAGGTTCTAGAGATAGAGAACTAAGGGCTTGCAAAAAGACTGAGTGAGGAGAGCTTGGTGGGGTAAGTGGCGGCAGGGAGGACTTGCTGTTGTAGAGGCTTTAATGTAACTCATAGAAAGTGAGTAAGGAGCTCACAAATATAGAGAAGAAGATGGCTACTGATATTCATAGTAGAGCTTCTGAAGAAGACCACAATAGAATGGAGGTGAAGGAAGAGGATGTCAAGGCAAATGGCATGAGGACGAGTCAAGAGGAGCTTGACAAAGAGATTGCAGAAATGAAAGAACAACTCAATGTATTGATGATGATAATTGAGGAAAACTAGAGACAAGGTTGGGTCTTGAGGAAGAAGCAAATGAGGTGGCATAAATTACAGAGAAGGTTACAAAAGATGAGAAGTTAGCAGGTGAATATGCAATTAACAGAAGAGCTGATGACTCCTAAATAGGTATTGGGTGTTCAATTGAGGTCTGAAGAACTCAGAGGAGCTAGATTGAAATGGAAGTATCCATTTGTGAACTAGAATAGGGTGAAGTTCTGGTTGAAGAAGAAGGAATTATTGATGACTTTTTGAACTATTGGATAAATGCAGACCAACAGGAAAAGGTAAAACTGTGTATTGTTGAAACTAATAATTTTTATATGACTACAGGTTTTGTAGAGGATGGGGAATATTTTGAAGCTATCAGAAGTATGGGAGAGTATTTTTCTCAAGATAAAAACTCTGAAGTAAAGGAGGATGGAGAATATCTCTTAAATAAGAAAAGCAGTGAAGTATTGTAGCAAAAATAATTTGATAATGCATTAATATTTGAAACTGTGACAACAAAGGACCAATTTCTTGTGAAAGGAGATGAAACTCAGTCTGAAGAGCTGATCTGTAAAGCAACAGATGAGACTGTTGAACCTTGTAATTTTCATATTGATAGTTTGTGTATAAATGCAGGAAACATAAGTAATGATGAAGTACTTAAGAAGTGTCATAGAGAACTTGAATTGCTGGAGTATTTGCTGGGAAATTTAGAGTATGACATTGTGATTGCAGAGGAAGGAGTTCATTACAGTGGACAAGGATAGAAAGACATCATAGAAGCAGATGGTATGGAGGAGAGACTAGCTGACAGTCTCTTGAATTTTGTTGGGAATTCAAATCAGCATATTGATGTGTTGATAGTGGAGGAAAAATCAGAGAAACATACTAATGTGTTGCCAAAGGGGGTTAAGGCACAAAAGCCTTATGATTTTTATTTTAACAAGTGTTTTATGAATGCAGGTTTAGTTGCAAATGCTGGAGGAAATTTGGTACAGATGGATAGCCAAACAAAAATGGAAGAAGAAGATTCTATGGAAGAATTTAATCCATGGAAAAGAGATGTTTAGTTGTTGGAGAGAATGCTGGAAAGTTAGGATTTAGTGCAAGACAATAGTGTATTAAATGGTAAGGATGAAAGGGAGGTAGTCAGCATAGGAGTCAAGGTAAGCATAGGACTCAAATCAAGAGCAAAAATAGAAGCAAGATCAAGAGCAATGTCTACAACAAGACTAAAAGTGGGAGCAAGAGTAGAAGAACAAGTAGTAAACCAGCAACTACGAGCTGAAAGTAACCAACAAAAGTTTGAGGAATTGGTGGACAACAACAACAACCTAAAGCAGAAGGAAACAAATAGCAGTAAGAGGCAAAGTATGGACCAATACAAGGATGTGCTAGAGATGGAGATTGAAGAATTATGGCAGCTAACGATGAAATAGGCCATAGGGATAGAAACAGGGAGGATGATCAATCAGAGTATGAACCTGATTGATAAGGAGAGGAAGATAGACAAGAAAACAGTAGACATACAACAGCAACAAAGGAGCAAAGCATTTGGGTAGCTACAAACTAAAGTTTGGGACCCTGGAGGTTTTTCAATCAACTTATGAAGACACATGATCAATAGATCATGGAAATTTTCTACTTGGGAGTCTGATGCAGGAGCATTTAGGCCAAGAAAACTCATTGTATTTTAGTAGATATAGGGGTGTTCTGTTTTCAAGGAAGTTGGGTTCCTAAGAGTGAAATAATTGTAATTATTAATGTTTTGAGTGATTTTAATGAGAGAAGCTAGAATAGGGAATTAATTGAATATTGTGAGGCATATTTGTAAATGTTCTCAAATATATGAGAACATGAGAGATTTAGGATAGTTGAGAGATTGAGGGATTGAGAATTGATTGTAAATCTTAGATTAGGAGTCAGTTCATGAATTTAGGGATTAGAGAGGATTTTTAGGAACAAGGAAGATATTTAGGAATTTTTTTAAGGAATTCATGGATCTAAACCATAATTGGTTTTAGAATCCATTTGTATAAATGTAAGCCTAAAAGGCATAGACATGGGTTAGATGTTTTAGAGAGGCTAGATAGATAGCTAGAGTGTGGTTTTGAGCCTACAGGTAGAATGTAAACAGAGGCCACTGATATTAGAAAACCAGGCCCAAGAGACAGAATCTCAATCTGTAATTATCGGTTTGTATTTATATATACAAAGAGGGATTAGAATCTGTATAAATGTGTGTTCGAATGATTGAATGATAAAGTCAATATGTATCAAAGTTATGTGTAATAATTATATGCAGGCGGAGTCGTGGCAAAACACAGAGAGAAGAAGAGGGTGTGACAAAGGATCCTATGGATCTTTGAACCATTTGAAGGACCAATTAAAGGCCAAAAAGGACAAAGTAAAAGAACTCACGAAGTACATCTCAAGCGTGACTTAATTGAGTAGGAGATGAGCGAAAGGAAACCTTTGAAGGAAAACCGGAAACCACAGAAACCCTGAAGAAATACGCAAAATCTAAGTAAAGGAGAAGAGTGAAGAAATGGAGTATGGGAGAATCATAGCCATTGGATCTTTATGATCAATGGTCAGG
Organism: Pinus taeda; assembly: GCA_000404065.3. NCBI lineage: Eukaryota > Viridiplantae > Streptophyta > Pinopsida > Pinales > Pinaceae > Pinus > Pinus taeda. Next base: position 90,323 of record APFE031125355.1, read on the forward strand.
ATTAAATCGCATCGGAGATCAAGAGATGTCGCCATCGAACGGACATCAGGTGCCAAAGTAATCAGAGTTTAATTGAGAATCCGGACTCGAACTTTATTAGATTAAGAACTGATAATTCCCATCGGATCCGTAAAGCCGAATAACTATCGGGTTTGTTGTTCACCCAAAACTGGTGTGAACCATCAGATCTTCTATATGCAGATCAATGGTGGGGAATTGTAATGTAGCTTTAGAGATCAGGAATTTTAATGACCATTAGATCAGGAAAAGGATCAACGGTGGAGATTGTTATAAAATATCGCATCGCAACAGTTTATTGGCATTGTATTAGAGGAGGAATATGGAGGCATGCGATAGCGATAAAGCGCTGATCGGGATCAGAAGTGGTTGGAGATCGGTGGAGTGTTGAAGGAAAGGTCTATAGGAGCGGACTCGAAAAGCTTTATGGCACGGTTAGCAATATTTGAAGTTTGGAAGGTTATGCGTTATCCCATATTGGAGGAGACGAGGAACATATGTTAGTGGAACCCATGGAGGAGTAATTACTGATTGCGATAAAGGTGTAACATCGGGAATTAAAGTGCTGATAGAAGGCATTGTGGGTTAAACCTGAATTAACCAAATGAACATGTGGGTTTCATTATATACGCAGGACTAAGATCTAATGGAGGGTTATAAGGGTTGTATAAGTTCTGATAATGAATGATTAAAGGTTTAGAAGGGTTATAATATCCCGATATCCCAATAGGAAGGAATTAAGAGAAGGCCTTTAATAAAGTAATAAGTGAAGGATAAGGGGTGATTAAAAGTTCCAAATATGCATACTAAGGGAAGGGTTAGACTATGTTGAGTGTTAATAAACCATTCAGCATAGGAAAGGATGTATGGGCCTTAAACCTTAAGAAAAGAAGATTTGACTCCTTAGTGAGTTAAAATTCCTGGGATAGATCAGATATGTGCATAATCCATGCAAACTATGGGAAAAGCAGGGGTAAACCTGCGTCATTTGGTATCAGAGCATAGTTTTTATTGGAACAATTGATAGCAGAACAAAATAAGAGAATTATGTAGAAAAGGTCTATTGACACCTAATCCTCATGATTGGGTGAATTTATGTAAATAATTAAATTAGGAATGTGAACAGTCATCAGGAGATGAACTAAACAGTCACTCCCTATTGTATATAACAAAGACATACCTGATGGAATAAGATGAATCCGTTTTTCTGCCTAATGGAGTTACTGCCTGGCCTGACATGGTATCAGAGCCAGCCCCTTTTTTTAGCTCTCATGCTCCTTGTAACTCCTCTGTCTGTCTACCATATTCCTTTTACCTAGCTCTCTGTCAGCTAGAAGGTGTCTGTCCATGAATGTTCATTGTTCTGCCATATTCCATTTATAAAACCTACGCCCTGCTCTTCTGAAGCACTATCCTATCTAGTGATGTCCATACTGTCCTGAAAGAAGTGTTGTACATTAATTTTTTTTTGTGAATGGCCTGACATAGTATCCACGCTGATTTGTGAAGGTATTGACATTTGAACGCTGCCTGACATGGTATTGGTATCAACGCTGTTCATTCCATTGAACGCTGCCTGGCATGGTATTGGTATCAAAGCTGTTCATTCCATTGAATGCTATGTATACCCTTCAGATCGAATTTCATGGTGTCTATTGAAATATAGCTGCCCTTGCTTTATTTGTGCTATTACGCCACCCATTTTGCCACGCCCTGGATCAAGCAATGAATGGACAGAGAGTTTGCAATCCTAGAGTCTGAATTTATATGTTTAAATTGCAGGAGTCTAAATTGCTTATGTTTAAATTCCACGCCAGTATAGACGCGTTATATGCATGTGCCTTGGGTAAATCCCACGTCGATTCAACTTCTTTTCATTTTACACTGATTGTGTTACGACCCAAAAGGAACATGAAAATATTTGAATGTAGGTGTCGTTGGCGGTTTTCCTGAAGTTTCCAGAGAGAACTGCTATCCCATTCACAGTCGTAAATAGCCCATAGTAGGAAGAAATAAGAAAGCTCGCTGTTGCTGAATTCTTGATCTCTGACGCATAATACATCGGCAAGAGAAGATGTTGTCGGGACTGGTTGTAAATGCCTACCCTCTGTGAGGAAATCCGAAACTCTGCATTAAACTTCAGGCTGCGGTAGTGGGTGCCACTCGAAATGGTATTTTTTTTTATGATGTTTAAACTATAATACCATACGCATTTTTTGAACGGTGACATGGTAGCAGAATAGATAAAGCTGATTGCTAGGAATTGCAGAGGCGCTGTGGGTGATGTTACATGCGCACCATAAAAAAAGGATCTTTGTATCTTGGTTTTTCAGAGGGATTTCTTAGTTTTCAGGAAATTGAATTGAATTTGGAGAAGTGCTTAAGATTTTTGCAGTCTTGTGGCGTATTTCATGTGGCTTAAAATTAGAGATACATCTGTCTCAAATTATTCTTGAAAATAACCTAAATACTTCTCTGTAACTGAGAGTCCAAATACATATGGACTACATTCTTCAGTTTTTCTTTGGTAAATACAGCGCTGTTGAGGGTATTTTATACTGCCATATTTTGTGCTTTGAATCCGCTGTCCCATTATATCAGAACTATATTTTTTTCCATTAAGAGTAAAAGATTTGCAGCCGAAATTTTAGTTGCTACAATATGCATTCAATCATATCTATGGTGGGAATGGTTCTCACTGGTAAGGAGAACTATCTTGAATGGTCCCGGATGATAAAACACACCCTCATTTTCAATGAGTTGCGGAAAGGAGTGTGTGTTGGAGACGAAGATAATGACCTAGTACAACCTACCTCAGACAAAGAGCTCATCATTTGGGAAAACAAAAACAACAAAGCTTATGCATTAATTGCAGCATCTGTAAATGAAGAGGTGAGTCACCATATTTTGTCATATTCAACTGCCTTTGAAGCCTTACAAAAGCTGAAAGAACTCTATGAATCACATTCTTCACTTGAAGCTTTTCAACTCATGATTAAACTCTTCACTCTTGAACTGCAAAATAATGATCCTCTTGCTCTTGCATGAGAAGTAAAGTCTATACTGCATGATATCAAATCTACTAACGTTGAATTGGATATTCCTCTTATCGCTTTTCTCAAGGCACTTTATCCTACTTACTCCAATTATCTTGAGTCATTGCAAGCAAATGGAAATCTCAAAGATATAACCTTTGACCCTCTTGTGAAAAAGTTTGCTGAAAGAGAGAAAGCTTTTGGAAAGAAGACAACCCCTGAATCTTCTGAAGTGACTGTGTTCCTTGCTCATAAATAAAAGCATCATGCTCAAGATTCTACAAGAGGAAGAGGTGGATGAAGAGGAAGAGGAAGATATTTCAGTGGCAGGGGGGGCAGACATTCTCAAGGAGAAAAGGCAAATTTGCACTGCATTCGCTGCAAAAGGAATGGATCACATGATGCCTCTACATGCAAGCTACCATGGGACAAAATTGAGCAGAAAAGAAACCAATAGAAAGGTAAAACTGATGATACAGACAAAGGTAAAGCACCTGAATCCGCTCACTATGTTGAGGCACAATGTAACATTGGAGTAAATGAAGATTTGTTTAATGCTTCACTTGCTTCATGGAAAAATGATTGGTTGCTTTATTCAGGAGCAACCTGCCACATGACTCATAGAAAATATTTTTTTGAACATTTCACTAACAATGTTGATGGAGCAGTATACTTTGCAGATCAATCAAAAGTCAAGCCATCAGGGCTTGGCACAATCAGGCTTAAACTGCGTAGTCTTCCAGACTTTCTTCTGGATCATGTTCTATATCTCCCACAGCTCAAGAGAAACTTGCTGTGCTTGGTCCACATCCACCAACAAGACTCCATTCATATGTTTGATGGCAAGCTTGAGGTAAGAAACGCATCTGACCACTCACTTTTCATGAGGGGAATAGAAGAAGAGAGGCTTCTCAAACTGCAAGGAACATCTGCTCATGCACAACATTTCTCATACAATTCTCATCATGAAGAAGGTACACTTCCATCAAGTTTATTATGGCATGCTAGATTTGGACATTTGAACTATGACAGTCTCCGCTTATTGAAGAAAAATGGTGTTGCTGGTTTGCCTACAATTCCTAGAAAACTTAAGCAATTTGATGCTTGCATTCTAGGAAAGCATAGCAAACAGTCATTTCATGACTCACATTCAAGAGAACATAGGAAGCTTGAACTTATTCATTCAGATTTATGTGGTCCAATTCCTGTTCCTTCTGCAAATGGAAATAAATATATCATGACATTTATTGATGACTACACCAGAATGTGTTGGGTTTATTTATTGAAGAACAAATCTGATGCTTTCCTAACATTCAAGAATTTTCATAAATGGATTGAAAATGATGCACAATCTCATATTGGGTCTATTCGCACTGATAATGGAAAAGAATATACATCAAATGAATTTGAACACTATCTTCGCCAACATGGGATTAAACATCAAACAATTGTGCCTTATAATCCCCAACAGAATGGTGTAGCTGAAAGAATGAATAGAACAATCTTGAATATGGTATGATCCATGCTTCTTTTCAAAAATGTAAAGATAATGTTTTGGGTTGATGCTTTTCTATGTGCTGCATATATAAAGAATAGATGTCCATCTAGTGCTATAAGAAACAAGACTCCTTATGAATTGGGGTATGGACATGTTCCTTCGGTAAAACATCTCAGGATTTTTGGTTCCACCTGCTATGCTTTGATACTAAAGGTACATAGAAACAAACCTGGTGCTAGAAGTCATAAGTGTATCTTCCTGGGGTATTCAAACACCTCCAAAGCATACCGCCTCTATGATGAACAAAATAAAAAGTTTATTATATCTAGAGATGTAATTTTTCTTGAATCATCCAAATCTGACAATGTTGTTGAGCGGAAACTTGATCGCTTGGATAGATTCGCAAAAATGAAATCATTTCAAGAATTTGAAAATCAGATTCCACAGCTTGAAGGGGGGATTCCTATACTAGATCAACATGTGGAATCTTCTTCTGAAGAATACTCTCCCCCGACTGAAACTCCAACAACGGATGATGCTTTAAGTGATGTAATTGATAGAATTGGGAGACTCAATCTTGATTCACTCCCAACTCAATCAACAGAGCAGCATGGACCATCTCAGAAAGGTCCCCCAAAGTGGCTGACAAAGACACTTGAAAGTGTTCATCCTGATGAAATTGGAAAAACAGGAACCAAAAATTCAAACCGGCAAAATGGAGGTGATGTAGAGACTCTAATTCACCTGTTGATATGGATGTTTCTTATGATTGTGAATTGAACTTGTCTACAGATCTTGAACCAACTTCCTTCAAAGAAGCTACTTCTCATGGTGAATGGAAAGAAGCGATGGAAAAGGAGTATGATGCCCTCATAAAGAACGACACTTGGAAGCTGGTTGATCCTCCATTAGGAACCAAACCAATTGGCTGCAAGTGGGTCTACAAGAACAATTACAAAGCTGATGGCTCACTTGACAAGCACAAAGCTAGGCTTGTGGCAAAAGTTTTTGCACAAAAGGAAGGGGTCAATTATGAGGAAACTTTTTCCCCCATAGCAAAATGGGCTACCATCCTGACACTCTTTGCACTAGCAACTCAGAACGGTTGGAAAGTCCATCAAATGGATGTAAAAACTGCTTTCTTGAATGGAGATCTAAAAGAGAATGTTTTTATGTCCCAGCCTGAAGGATTTGCTGTGAAAGTACATGAAAATAAAGTATGCAAACTTGTGAAGTCCTTGTATGGCCTCAAACAAGCACCGTGATCCTGGTATGAAAAACTAACTGAGCATCTTCTGAAACTCAATTTCAATCATTTTGATCTTGACGATGCAACTTTATTTGTCAAGAAAGTTGGAAAAACACTTGTATATCTTGTGGTATATGTAGATTATTTTTTAATGACAGGGAACAATGAAAGCTACATTGTATCCATAAAGAAGGAATTGGGGAAAAGTTTTGAAATGACTGATTTGGGCTATGTTCATTACTATCTTGGCATTGAAGTAACCCAACATCCAAAGTCCATTTTTCTTTCTCAAAAGAAATACATTGGAGATTTGTTTAACAGGTTTGGCATGACAAAGTGCAATCCTCTTACTACTCCAATGGAACAAAACTTAAAGATCACATCTATTGAAGGAAAGGAATTTGAGGATGCAACAAAGTATAAACAGCGTGTAGGAAGTCTCAACTACCTAACTACTACCAGACTAGACATTTCATTTGTTGTTGGAATCCTCTCCAGGTTTATGCAAAAGCCTTGTGAGGGACATTGGTCTACTGCAAAAAGAGTTCTAAAGTACTTGAAGGAACTCTAGACTTTGGAATCAAGTACGCACAGGTGGATGACTTCATCTTGATCGGATACTCTGATTCAGACTTCGATGGAGACAAAGAAACTGGGGTATCTACTTCAGGATATGCTATGAGTTTTGGATCAGGAGCTGTCTCCTGGAGATCATGCAAACAATCAGTTCCAGCAGATTCCACAACAGAAGAAGAATACATGGCAGCAGCTAAAGCAACAAAAGAAATTGTGTGGCTCAGGAAAATCCTTGAATATTTGTAGGTAAAACAAGTACAATCAACTCCACTCATGATTGACAACACCTCTGCAATAAAGTTGGCCAAGAACTCAAAGTTCCATGATCGAACAAAGCACATCAATACTAAATATCATCTGGTCTGACATCATGTTGAGGCAAAAACAATCCATCTTCGTCAATGTTCCACAAATGAGAAAATTGCAGACATCTTCACTAAAGCGCTTGGAAGAGAAAAGCTTGAAAGATTTAGAACGATGCTTGGACTCATCAACATCCCTTCAGATTAAGGGGGGGAATGTTGACACCTAATCCTCATGATTGGTGAATTTATGTAAATAATTAAATTAGGAATGTGAACAGTCATCAGGAGATGAACTCAGTCACTCCCTATTGTATATAACAAAGACATACCTGATGGAATAAGATGAATCAGTTTTTCTGCCTAATGGAGTTACTGCCTGGCCTAACAAGGTCTTAGAACAGAGATGCGTTTTAAGATGTTTATGCAGGCAAGGGGGGTCAGAGTTTAATCTGAAAAATAATAGGCACACAGAGATAAAGTGCAACAGAACTTGCAAATGCAAGAAATAGAGGACAATCCACTCAAATTACAGGTAAATTGTGGAACAAGATCATGCAGAGACCTTGAAGGTGAGATGACAAGTTTTTTTTTATTTAATTTGAAAATTGGAGAATGTGTGGATTTTATATTGATGCACTAGTAACAGCATAAGGAGGTGAGAAGATTGCAGTAATCTAGAGCGAGGAGTGCTCAATTGGTTCCAGAGGAAAGAACCAAAGAAATGCTAAAATACTGAGCTCAGAGGAGAGAGGCTTAGTGAAGCATATGTAGCAAGGAGGAGACTTGTTACTGTAGAGGTATTGTTGTAGCTCACAAAGGCAATTCCACAAAGGATGTGGGTAGAAATGCTAAGAGGTAATGAAGGAAGCTATTAAGATTTCCTAAGCGAAAGAAGAAGTGGTAAGAACCAAGTATTTCATGGTGATTGAAATACAAGAGGATAGTTGTGTTCTTGAGAAGGTGTAGATGAGTTGAAGCCTAAAGGAGCAGAGAAGAGTGCTCAAAGGAGGTTCCAGAGACAAAGAATCATGGGCTTTCTAAAAGACTGAGTGAGGAGAGCTTGGTGAGGTAAGTGGCAGCAGGGAGGACTTTATGTTGTAGAGGCTTTAATGCAACTCATAGTAAGTGAGTAAGGAGCTCACAAAGATAGAGAAGAAGATGGCTATTGATACTCATAGTAGAGGTTTTGAAAAAGACCACAACAGAAACGCGGTGAAGGGAGAGGATTTCAAGGCAAATGGCATGAGGATGAGTCAAGAGGAGCTTGAAAAAGAGATTGTATAAATGAAAGAACAACTCAATGTATTGATGATGATACTTGAGGAAAACCAGAGACAAGGTTGGGCCTTAAGGAAGAAGCCAGTGAGGTGGCATAAATTACAGAGAAGGCTACAAAAGAAGAGAAGTCAGCAGGTGAATATGCAATTAGTAGAAGAGATGATGAAGCTTGAATAGGTATTGGGTGTTCAATTGAGGTCTGAAGAACTCAGAGGAGTTGGATTGGAAATGGAAGTATCCATTTGTGAACCATAACAAGGCGAAATTATGGGTGAATAAGAAGGAATTATTGATGACTTTCTGAACTATTGGACAAATGCAGATGAGCAGGAAAAAGTAAAGCCGTGTATTGTTAAATCTAATAATTTTGATGCGACTACATGTTTTGTAGAGGATGAGAAATCTTTTGAAGCTGTCAGAAGTATGGGGGAGTATCTTTCTGAAGGTAAAAACTCTGAAGTAAAGGAGGATGGAGAATATATCTTAAATAAGAAAAGCAGTGAAGTATTGCAGCAAAAAGAATTTGATAATGCATTGATATTTGAAACCGTGACAACACAGGAACAATTTCTTGCGAAAGGAGATGAAATTCAGTCTGATGAGATTGCTGAACCTTGTAATTTTTAGATTGATAGTTTGTGTATAAATGCATGAAACATAAGTAATGATGAAGTACTTATGAAGTGTCACAAAGAACTTGAATTGCTGGAGTATTTGCTGAGAAATTCAGAGTATGACAATGTGATTTCAAAGGAAGGATTTCATTACAGTGGACAAGGACAGAAAGACATCATAGAAGTAGATGGTATGGAGGAGAGACTAGCTAAAAATCTCATGAATTTGTTGGGAATTCAAATTAGCATAGTGATGTGTTGATAGTGGAGGAAAAATCATAGCAGCATACTGATATGTTGCCAAAGGGGGATAAGGTACACAAGCCTTATGATTTTTATTTTAACAAGTGTTTTATGAATGCAAGTTTAGTTGTAGATGTTGGAGGAAATTTGGTTAAGATGGACAACCAAAAAAAAATGGAAGAAGAAGATTTTATGGAAGAATTTAATCCATGGAACAGAGATGTTCAATTGCTGGAGAGAATGCTCGAAAGTCAAGATTTAGTGCAATGAAATAGTGAACAGAAGGGTAAGGATGAAAGGGAGGCAGTCAGCATAGGAGGCAAGGTAAGCGTAGGACCCAAAGCAAGAGCATAAATAGAAGCAAGAGAAACAACAATGTCTACAACAAGAGTAAGAGTGGGAGAACGAGTAGAAGAACAAGTAGTAAACCAACAACTACGATCTGAAAGTAACCAACAACGACAACCTGAAGCAAAAGGAAACAAATAGTAGTAAGTGGCAAAGTATGGACCAGTCCAAGGATGTGTTGGAGATGGAGATTGAAGAATTATGGAAGCTAATGATGAAACAGGCCATAGGGAGGAAAAATGATAGCAGCAGGAAGGATGATCAATCAGAGTATGAACCTGATTGACAAGGAGAGGAAGATAGATTAGAAAACAATAGACATACAACAGTAGAAAAGGAGAAAAGTGTTTGGGCAGCTACAAACTAAAGTTTGGGACCCTGGAGGTTTTTCAGTCAACTTATGAAGACACATGATCAGGAGATTATGGAAATTTTCTACTTCGAGAGTCTGATGCAGGAGAATTCAGGCCAAGAAAACTCATTATATTTTAGTAGATATATGGGTATTTTGTTTTCAAGGAAGTTGGGTTCCTATGAGTGAATTAAATGTAGTTATTAATGTTTTGAGTGATTTTAATGAGATAATCTGGAATAGGGAATTAAATGAATATTGTGAGGCATATTTGTAAATGTTCTTGAATATAGGAGAACATGAGATATTTCAGATAGTTGAGAGATTGAGGGATTGAGAATTGATTGTAAATCCTAGATTAGGAGTCAGTTCATGAATTTAGGGATTAGAGAGGAGTTTTAGGAACAAGGAAGAGATTTAGGAATTTTGTTAAAGAATTCATGGATCTAAACCAGAATTGGTTTTAGAATCCCTTTATATAAATGTAAGCCTAAAAGGCAGAGACATGGGTTAGATGTTTTAGAGAGGCTAGATAGATAGCTAGAGTATGGTTTTGAGCCTACAGGCATTATGTAAATAGAGGCCATTGATATTAGAAAATCAAGCCCGAGAGAAATAGTCTCAATCTGTGATTATTGATTTGTATTGATATATACAAAGAGTGATTAGAATCTGTATAAATGTGTGTTCAAGTGATTGAATCATAAAGTCAGTATGTATCAGATTTTTGTTTAATAATTATATGCAGATAGAGTCGAGGAGGGCATGACAGAGTATCATATGGATCTTTGAACCATTCGAAGGACCAATTAGAGGCCAAAAAGGACAGTGTTAAAATAACTCACGAAGTATAGCTCAAATGGGACTTAATTGAGCTGGAGATGAGTGAAATGAAACCTTTGAAGAAAAACCAGAAACTACAGAAACCCTAAAGAAATACACAAAAATCTAAGTAAAGAAGAACAGTGAAGAAATGGAGTATGGGAAAATTGTAGCCATTGGATCTTTATGATCAACAGTCGGGATTAAATCGCATAAGCAATCGAGAGATCTCACCATCGGAAAAACATCAAGTGCCAAGGTAATCATAGTTTAATTGAGAAGCCGAACTTGAACTTTATTAGATTTGGAACTTATAATTCCCATCGGGTCATTATAGCCGAATAACTGTTGGGTTTGTTGTTCATCCGAAATTGGTGTGAATCATCGGATATTCTATATGCAGATCAATGACAGGGAATTGTAGTGCAGCTTTGGAGATCAGGAGAGTTAATGACCGTTGGATCCGGAAAAGGATCAACAATGGATATTGTTATAAAATATCGCATTGCAACAGTTTATTGGCATTGTATCAGAGGAGGAATATGGAGGCACGCAATAGCGATAAAGTGCTAATCAGGATCGAAAGTGGTTGGAGATCGGTGGAGTGCTGAAGGAAAGGTTTGCAGGAGTGGACCCGAAAAGCTTTATGGCACGGTTAACAATATTTGAAGTCCGGAAGGTTATGTGTTATCGCATATTGGAGGAGACAGGGAACATATGTTAGTGGAACCCGCGGAGGAGTGATTGTCGATTGCGATAAAGGTGTAGCATCAAGAATCGTGTAGAAGTTGTACCAAAGGTAGAAAGGTATGTTTTAATGTATTTCCTTTGTAAATGGTTATGAAAGGGATTAAAGCGCCGATAGAAGGAATTGTGGGTTAAACCCGAATTAACCAAAGGAACATGTGGGTTTGGTTATATATGTGGGACTAAGATCTAATGGAGGGTTATAAGGGTTGTATAAGTCTCGATAATGAATGATTAGAGGTTTAGAAGGGTTATAATATCCCGATAGAAAGTAATTAAGAGAAGGCCTTTAATAAAGTAATAAGTGAAGTATAAGGGGTGATTAAAAGTTCTGATACATGCATATTAAGAGAAGGGTTAGACTATGTTGAGTGTTAATAAACCATTCAACATAGGAAAGGATGTATGAGCCTTAAACCTTAAGAAAAGAAGATTTGAATCCTTAGTGAGTTAAAATTCCTGGGACAGATCAGATATGTGCATAATCCAAAACTGTGGGAAAAGCAGGGGTAACCATGCGTCTTTGCACATCACTTATTTCTCGATGATGATAATGATGGCAATGACATTGTCATCAAGGAAGTTCCTAAATTTGAAAACAACAACACTGGCGAGGATGGAATTGATCTAGATGCTCGGTAGGTCATGGAGGTAACAATAGGTAGATGGCCATCAATGGTTATAGAATAATAGGGATATAGGTGTCTTTATTGCCAAGAAGACATCGAAGTGGGCACGGAAGGAACCAAATTGCCACACTGGCCACAAATTTCCACGTGGACTGTATCGTTGATTGGCTCACACCATGCCTTAGTGGTAAACAACACAACATATGTCCTACTTGCCATCAACCAGTCTATTCTCTTCTTCCATCTCCTGCGCCAGGAGAAGGAGAAGCGCACCATGATGATGTCATCACCAGGGCTCCATTGGAAATTCTGATAGAAGCAGGGCCCTGGGTGCAATTTTTGCCAGATGCAGACGATGATATTGTCATCGACGAAATTCCTGAATTTGACGATGAGTTGGAGGATGAAATTGATCTGAATGAGTTGCAGGCCATGGAATTAACAGTAGGTGGATGGCCACCCACTGTTATACCAGATGAGGGATATTTTTGTGTTTATTGCCAAGAAGACCTTGAAGTGGGCACTGAAGGAACCTAGTTGCCACACTGTCGGCATATTTTCCACCACCACTGTATCGTTCATTGGCTCGCACAACGCCGTAGTGGTACTCAAAACAGATTATGTCCTACCTACTGTGAGTCAGTCTATTCTCCCCCACCACCTATTACTTGACTTCTGAAGCCATTTTGTGGTTTTTTTATTTTCAAAATATTAAAAATGCATTTGGTGGTTATGCATTTAACAATGTCACATACATATGTTTGCATTCATTTGATTAGTTAATGTATTTTTTTAAGTTTGTATTTGTTTAGTTACGTGGTAAGGCATTCCCTTCTGAAATCAACTCCCCTCAGTGCCACCTTGCACCATAATGTACCTTCAGATTTAATGTTAGATGATTGAACAAAAATCAACCATTAGATTAATAATCAGTTAATAGTTAATAATAATTTTAAGTTAATAATCAGTAATAATTAACTTAAAATTAACTACTCAAAATTCATTTTAATACTAACTATGAACTTAAAATTCAACTACTCAGAACTCATTTGAATGATTTTCCTTAAGTGTCTTAATATGGAGAGAGGGAGATAGCAGAAATCTAAAAAAAAAAAAAAAAAAAAAAAAAAAAAAAAAAAAAAAAATGAAGTCAGTTTTGTGACAGGTATTCTAGAAAAAGAAGAATACTTCTTGTACGGGCTGGATTAGTTTTTTGAATTTTATTGAACTTGGAAAGATTTAGTTGGGGTGAACATGTTGGTCCATGGAATTTGAAGGTATGCATTTACTAATATTTTTGTGTTTTTTCCTCTTTATATATAAATTCTCAAATAGATTTGGTTGGAGGAACTTGGAAAGATTCAGTTGAGGTCAAAATTGCAACGAAGGTATGCATTTTTTCCACTTTATATATAAATTCCCAAATATATTTAGTTTGAGGAACTTGAAGATTTAGTTGGGGTTGAGGTTGTGGCGAAGATATGCATATACTAATATCTCTGTGTTTTTTCCACTTTATATATAAATTTCCAAATAATTTTTATGACGATGAGTTACTGGCTTGTGAAGGGGCCCGAGAGATTGCGAGAAGATCTTTTGTTGTGCATCTATGAAGAGTGTTCGGGTAATGGTGATCTCCATCCGAAAATGAGTGTCAAAAATCTACAGAGGAAATCGGAGGAGCGGCGGAGCCTTCTGTCAAGAAGGGGACGGTGGTGGGTTTAATGGGTCCCAGCAGTAATGGTAAATCCACATTCCTCGGGGCATTGAACAACTCTATGAACTGCCCATTGCCCATCCTTTTATGCTAGAAGGAGAGAATTTATATTATGATGCTTCCTCTAGACATTCGACCAGGTTGGCATGCAGGTTTTCAGATGTACCTCTCACTACATTCCGAGAAAGGGAAAAGGTAAGAAGCCATTGCAGGCACTAGAACTGGACAAACTCTATCTGGCGTCCAGATCGCCCAAAATGGGGAAGATGGAGATGAAACGCATTAAAAACCCTAGCCGCAGCCAAGTTACTTGCTCCAAACACAAGAACTGATTACTAACAGAGAGGCATATGATTGGAGATAATTTTTTTATAATTTTGATTAGAGATAAAAAAAAAATTAACTTTGTAAATGTTATTAAGTCATAAAAATGGTTTTACATCATTTTTTTTAATCTTAATTGTTATATGTGTTTAAATAATTACAGTATATTTAATAAAAGTGAAGTCATTTGTTCAGAAAATGAGTGTTAATTAAAGAAATGTTACTTCATTTTTAAGTTGAGAAAAGCTAAATATGTGAATAGAAATATAATAATTCTAATTTTTCATAAAAAGTTTTATTTTCTATTTAAATATGTTATTAAATTTTTTGATATTTTATTTTGTGATTTTTAGTAAGTAAATATTTTTAATATTTAGTATAATAATAGAATTTTCCTGGGAAAATAATGACTTGCTATTTATTATATTTTTAAATTTGTTTGTTTTCTTAAAGTGTTTAGGAGACAAAAGTAATGGTTGATATGTGCAAGGAATTACAGAGCTTTGGACCGGGCAAATAAGAAACCTGCAAGCATGAAAGATTTGGATTGGGAGGACTTGGATGCCCGAGCTCTCAGTACCATCAGGTTATGCCTAGCGGATAAAGCTCTCTTCAACATTGCTAAAGAGAATACAACTTCAGGCTTATGAGAAAAGCTAGAAAAAATATATATGACAAAGTCATTAACCAAAAAAATTTATTTGAAAAGACAATTGTACAATCTTCGAATGAAGGAGGGTTCAAAAATTGCAGATCATTTAAATGTTTTTAATACACTTATATGCCAATTATCAGATATGGATGTTAAAATTCAGGAAAAAGACAAAGCTATAACCTTGTTGTGTTGTCTGCCCGAGTCATGGGACCACTTCGTAACTTCAATCAGTTTGAGCACTACTGATTCTTTGAAATTTGAATTAGTTGTGGGAGCTCTGTTGTCTGAAGAAGTACGAAGGAAATCCAGTACTGAAACAGTTGCATCAGAAGCTATGATAGCTAGAGGACGGTCAAAGGAAAGAGGAGAAAAAACAAGGGGGTCTTCCAGATCTAAATCAAAGGGAAAGAAGTGTAAGGCAAAATGTTGGAACTGCAATTAAATTGGACACCTGAAGAAAGATTGTTGGAAATGAAAAGAGTTTGATAACCCGAAGAAGGAAGCAAATCAGGTTGATTCATGTATGATAGATGAAGTTTTATCTATTGAAGAACTATGTATGATAGATGAAACTTCACCTGTATGTAATGTCTCTCATGGTTTTGAAAGCTGGCTATTAGACTCTGGTGCTTCTCATCACATGTGTCCACACAGAAATTGGTTTACTTCATATGAAGATGTAAATGGTAGTTCTGTGTTTATGGGTAATAATGTAACATGTCAGATTGTTGGGATGGGAAATATCACGATTAAAATGTATGATAACACAGTTAGAACATTAACTAGTGTTAGACATTTACTTGAATTGAAGAAAAAATTGATTTCTTTAGGAGTTTTGGATTCGGATGGTTATCAGTTTATAGGTCAGAATGGAGTGTTGAAAGTCTCTAAAGGCGCCCTAGTTGTTATAAAAGTAAAAAAGGCTAGAAATCTTTACAGACTCAAAGGAATTACTCAGGTCAGTGAAGCAGTGATTGTGTCATAAAAAGAAGAAGAAGGTACGCGCCTATGGCATTAGTGATTGGGTCACATGAGCGACAAAGGTCTTCAGACGCTAATGAAACGTAAATCTCTTCCTGATCTGAAATATTTGAAGTTGGATTTCTGTAAACATTGTGTGTATGGAAAACAATGTAAACAGAAATTTAAAATGGAAATTATAATAGTAAAGATATTTTAGACTATATTCATTCTGATCTGTGGAGACCATATCCTATTGTATCATATGGAGGTGCTCTATATTTTTTAACGTTTATTGATGATTTCTCCCATAAAGTTTGGGTTTTTATGCTAGAAAAGAAAGCTAATTTATTCAATATCTATAAACAATTTAAAGAAATGGTGAAGAAAATAACACACAAATCAATTAAATGTTTAAGAACTGACAATGGTGGTGAATTCACTTCAATAGAATTTGAACAATACTGTAAGGATGAAGGAATTGTTAGACACAAAACTACTGTTTATACTCCTCAGCAAAATGGTGTTGTTGAACGTATGAATTAGACTCTTATGGAAAGAGCCAGAAGCATGATCAACAATGCTAACTTGCAAAGGGAGTTGTGGGCAGAAGCAGTATCCACTTCTTGTTATTTAGTTAATAGATCACCTCCAGTAGCAATTAATAGTAAAATTCCTGAAGAAATTTGGTCAGGTCAGTCTTGTGATTATTCACATTTAAGGATATTTGGTTGTGATGCTTATGGTCTTATTCCTAAAAATCAGCATTCCAAATTAGATCCAAAATCGAAATGTTATGTCTTTGTTGGGTATGACTATGTGGTGAGAGGATACAGGTTGTGGGATCCTACATCGTGGAAGATAGTCATTAGTATAGATGTAACATTTGATGAATCTTCTTTTTTAAAATCAAATGTTGAAAGAATTGAATAGGAACAGGTATTGCCAAATCAACAAATTCAGTTGGAGGCTATACTTTTCGATGATAGTCAAAAGGAAGAAGAGACTTCTGGAGAAAAAAGTGTTGAAGATATAAAGGAAATTGCTGAAGTTTCTAAACTAGTTCAGCAACTAGTCACTCTAAGGAGGTCTATAAGAGAAAGAAAAACTCCCAAAAGATATGAAGATTCTACTTCATCTTTTGCTTTGATTACTGAAGATGAGGAACCTTCTTGTTATTTGGAAGCAGTAGATGATACAGATAGAGAAAAATGGAAAACGGTTATGGAAGAAGAAATGGATTCGTTAGCCAGGAACAATACCTGGGATCTTGTAGAACTTCCTGAAGGGAGAAATGTTGTTGGATGCAAATGGGTCTTCAAAATGAAACAGAAATTTGATGGAAGTATTGAAAGGTATAAGGCGAGACTGGTAGAAAAAGACTATTCTCAGGTTGAAGGAATCGACTTTCATGAGATATTTTCACCAGTTGTAAAACTTGTTTCTATTCGTACTGTGTTGGCATTAACTACATTACTTAACCTTGAGTTAGAACATTTAGATGTTAAAACAAATTTTCTACATGGTGATTTGAATGAAGAGTTATATATGGAACAACCAGAAGGTTTTGTACATGGCCACAACAAAAGATTAGTTTGCAAGCTCAGAAAATCATTGTATGGTCTGAGGTAGTCACCCAGACAATGGTACAAGAAGTTTGACTCCTTCATGGTGAGCTAGAACTTTATTAGAAGTGATTATGATCATTGTGTATACTTCAAAAATTTTAATGGAATATTCATTATCTTAGCTTTGTATGTTGATGATATGCTTATTGCAAGCAAAAGCATGGAAGAGATCAACAGGTTAAAGGCTCATCTCTCTAGGACATTTGATATGTAGGATCTTGGAGCAGCAAAACATATCTCGGGCATGGAGATACACAGGGATAGGAAAAATGGTAAGATTGGTTATCACAACAGAAGTATGTGGAGAAAGTACTTGAAAATTTTTGAACAATGTGAAACCTGTTAATGTTCCATTAGCTTCCCATTTTAAAGTTTCTTTGGTTTTGAGCCCTAGAACTGATTAATAAAAGCAGTATATGTCTCACGTACCATATGCAAATGCTGTAGGCAACTTAATGTATGCGATGGTATCTACACGACTTGGTATTTCACATGAACTTGGAGTTGTTTGCAAGTTCAAGGCAAATCCAGGTGAATAACATTGGCGAGCAGTGAATGGGTGCTTCGATATCTAAGAGGCACAAGTGACCATTGCATCATCTTTAATGGTAGTGAAGGATCAGTCTGCGAATATGTAGATGTTGATTATGCAGGTGATTTGGACAAAAAAAGATCTACTACAGGTTATGTCTTTACTCTTGTAGGTGGGGCAATTAGTTGGATGTCAAAGCTTCCAGAAACAGTTGCATTGTCCACTACCGAGGCAAAATATATAGCTACTTTAGATGCCAGTAAAGAAGCAATCTGGTTAAAAGGTCTACTTGATGAGATTGGAAGGATGCAGGAGAAAGTGAATGTACTTTGTGATAGTCAGAGTGCTATTCACTTGGCTACAAATCTTGCTTATCACAACAGAACAAAACACATTGATGTAAGGTATCATTTTCTAAGACATGTGATTGATGGCAGAAAAGCAGCTCTTCAAAAGGTCCATACACGGGAGAATTGTGCAGACATATTCACAAAGCCAGTTATAGTAAAGAAGCTGCGATGGTGTTTAGCTTCTCTTGGCTTGCAGAAGAGATGATGAATGGGCATGGGCAAGTGATTAGGAAATTTTTTGTAAAGATAGAGTTTGTTGGTAATTGACAACTAATTAATGTAAATTTGGGTAAATTGTATTAGTTATTAACATGTTAGTTTCATACTAAATCAACAGTTATGTGACTGAGGAGGCTCATATATAAAACTGATGAATGCTTGAACTATTGTAAGGAGAATGATTTATTGATTGAATAGAGATTCCAATCCCTTGCCCCGTGGATGTTTCCTTGACACCCTGTCAGGGTTTTTACCACGTAAATCTAGAGTTTTACTTGTCTGGTTGTATTCAATTTCATTTTCTTTTCTTGTTTAGTAACCTCTTTTAACTACAAATGGTATCAGAGCAGTTGAGTTGAGTTTTGGAGGCAAATGCGTGTGAAAGAAAAAAAATGGGCTGCGTAAAATCCTACATGATCATCTTCAAAGGCGATTGTAGATTATAATTTTTGAAGGTTGTCAAGGAGGGCACCACTGCTATGTCATTGCTGGAATTTCTTGCCACTAGAGGGAGTTTTCGAGGACCCGTCAAGGAGCTGCATGCTGGTAGAGGAAGCCAGAGTCATAGAGCTGTTGTTGGCTTCCTCTACCAACATGCATCTCCTTGATGGGTCCTCGATGAGTCCCTCTAGCGGCAAGCTCTTGTAGCAACAACGCAGGAATGGTGCCCTCCTTGATAGCCTTCAAAAATTATAATTTGCAATCGCCTCTAAAGATGATCACACAAGATTTTACGCAACCCAATTTTTTTCTTTAAGAGCAATTGAGTTGAGTTTTGGAGGATAATGCGTGTGAAAGAAAAAATTGGGCTGCGTAAAATCCTGCTTGATCATATTTGGAGGCGATTGCACATTATAATTTTTGAAGGCTGTCAAGGAGGGCACCGTTGCTGCGTGATTGCTGGAAGAGCTTACTACCAGAGGGAGCTGTCGAGGACCCGTCAAGGAGCTATGTGCTGGTAGAGGAAACCAGAGTCATGGAGCTGTTGTTGGCTTGCTGTGTGTGGAGTTGTTATTGGCCCAGAGACCCATCAATAACTCTGCGTGCCTGTTTGCTGGCCTGTCCAATCCATCGAGGAAGGCAACATTACATGCCCGTTGCTAGCCCAATCCAGAACTGTCTGCTGGTTTACTTCGAGCATTGAGGAGATCCCTGTCCAGAGCCTGCGTGGACCACTGCTGGTGTTATCTGTGTGGATCATTGCTGGTGTTATCTGCATGGACCATTACTGGTGTTACCTGTGTGGATCAAAACTAGAGGAAGAGCTATCGAGCCTGCCGCTAGAGGAATTCAAGAGCTGCGTACGTGCCTTGTCCAGTTTCGGTGCACCCTTGTCTAGAGCCTGGGTTGCCTGCTGTTAGAGGAGTTTGATCAATATAAATAAGTCTGGGTATTTAAAAAAATTAAAAAAAAAAACAAAAAAAATAAGAATTTGTTGCTAAGATGCTGGTTTTGAAAGCTGGTTGTTAGGCTCTAGTGCTTCTCATCACATGTGTCCACACAAAAATTGATTTACTTCATATGAAGATGTAAATGGTAGTTATGCGTTTGTGGGTAATAATGTAATATGTCAGATTCTTGGGATGGGAAATATCAGGATTAAAATGTATGATAACACTGTTAGAACATTCACTAGTGTTAGACATGTACCTAAATTGAAGAAAAAAATGATTTCTTTAGGAGTGTTGGATTCAGATGGTAATAAGTTTACAGGTCAGAATGGAGTGTTGAAAGTCTCTAAAGGCGCCCTAGTTGTTATGAAAGCAGAAAAGGTCGTAAATCTTTACAGACTCAAAGGAAGTACTTAGGTCAGTGAAGCAACTATTGTGTCAGAGAAAGAAGAAGAAGGTACTCGCCTATGTCATTAGTGATTGGGTCACATGAGCAAGAAAGGTCTTCAGAAACTGATGAAATGTAAATCTCTTCCCGATCTAAAATCTTTGAAGTTGGATTTCTATAAATATTGTGTGTATGGAAAACAATGTAAACAAAGATTTAAAACTGGAAATCATAATAGTAAAGATATTTTAGACTATATTAATTCTGATCTGTGGGGACCATCTCCTATTGTATCATATGGAGGTTCTCTATATATTTTAATGTTTATTGATGATTTCTCCCGTAAAGTTTGGGTCTTTATGCTGAAAAAGAAAGCTGATGTATTCAATATCTTTAAACAATTTAAAGCAATGGTAGAGAACATAACAGGCAAATCAATTAAATGTTTAAGAATTGACAATGGTAGTGAATTCACTTCAATAGAATTTGAACAATACTGTAAGGATGAAGGAATTGTTAGACACAAAATTGTCGTTTATACTCCTCAAAAAAATAGTGTTACTGAACGTATGAATCAAACTCTTATGGAAAGAGGCAGAAGCATGATCAACAATGCTAACTTGCAAAAGGAGTTGTGGGCAGTAGCAGTATCCACTACTTGTTATTTAGTTAATAGATCACCTTCAGTAGCAATTAATTGTAAAATTCCTGAAGAAGTTTGGTCAGGTTAGTCTTGTGATTATTCACATTTAAGGATATTTGGTTGTGATGCTTATGCTCTTCTTCCTAAAAATCAACGTTCAAAATTAGATCCAAAATCGAAATGTTATGTCTTTGTTGGGTATGACTATGCGGTGAAAGGATACAGGTTGTGGGATCGTACATCGCAGAAGATAGTCATTAGTAGAGATGAAACATTTGATGAATCTTCTTTTTTAAAATCAAATGTTGAAAGAATTGAACGGGAACATGTATTGCCAAATCAACAATTCAGTTGGAAGCTAGACTTTTCGGTGACAGTCAAAAGGGAGAAGAGACTTCTGGAGAAAAAAGTGTTGAAGATACAAAGGAAACTGTTGAAGTTTCTGAACCAGTTCAAGAACTAGTTACTCTAACAAGGTATACAAGAGAAAGAAAAACTCCTAAAAGGTATGAAGATTCTTCTTCATCTTTTGCTTTGATTACTAAATATGGGGAACCTTCTTGTTATCAGGAAACAATAGATGATACATATAGTGAAAAATGGAAAACGACTATGGAAGGATAAATGGATTCCTTAGCCAAGAAAAATACCGGGGATCTTGTAGAACTTCCTGAAGGGAGAAGTGTTGTTGGATGCAAATGGGTCTTCAAACTGAAACAGAAAGTTGATGAAAGTATCGAAAGGTATAAGATGAGACTGGTAGAAAAAGGGTATTCTCAGGTTGAAGATATCGACTTTCATGAGATTTTTTCACGAATTGTAAAACTTGTTTCTATTCATACTGTGTTGGCACTAACTGCATTACTTAACCTTGAGTTAGAATAGTTAGATGTTAAAACATATTTTCTACACGGTGATATGAATGAAGAGTTATATATGGAACAACCAAAAGGTTTTGTACAAGGTCGCAACAGAAGATGTTTGCAAGCTCAAGAAATCATTGAATGGTGAGAGGCAGTCACACAGACAATGATGGTGAGCCAGAACTTTATTAGAAGTGAGTATGATCATTGTGTATACTTCAAAAGTTTCAATGTCATATTCATTATCTTACATTTGTATGTTGACGATATACTTATTGTAAGCAAAAACATGGAAGAGATCACAGGTTAAAGGCTTAGCTCTCTAGGACGTTTGATATGAAGGATCTTGGCGCAACAAAAACTATCTTGGGCATGGAGATACACACAGACAAGAAAAATGGTAAGCTGAGATACACAGAGACAAGAAAAATGGTAAGCTTTGGTTATCACATCAGAAGTATGTGGAGAAAGTACTTGAAAACTTTTGTATGAACAATGTGAAACTTGTTAATGTTCCATTAGCTTCCCATTTTAAGCTTTCTTCAGTTTTGAGTCCTAGAACTGATGAAGAAAAGTAGTATATGTCTCATGTACCATATGCAAATGTTGTAGGCAACTTAATGTATGCGATGGTATCTACAAGACCTGACATTTCACATGCACTTGGAGTTGTCAGCAGGTTCACGGCAAATCTAGGTGAAGAACATTGGTGAGTAGTGAAATGGGTGCTTCGATATCTAAGAGGCACAAGTGACCATTGCATCATATTTAAAGGTAGTGAAGGATCAGTTTGCGGATATGTAGATGTTGATTATGCAGGTGAATTGGACAAAAGAAGATCTACTACAGGTTATGTCTTTACTCTTGCAGGTGGATCAATTAGTTGGATGTTAAAGCTTCAAGAAACAATTGCGTTGTCCACTATCGAAACAGAATATATATTTGCTTCAGATGCCATTAAAGAAGCAATCTGGTTAAAGGGTCTACTTGATGAGATTGGAAGGACACAGGAGAAAGTGAATGTACTTTGTGACAGTCAGAGTGTTATTCACTTGGCTACAAATCCTGCTTATCACAGCAGAACCAAGCACATCGATGTAAGGTATCATTTTCTGAGACATGTGATCAATGGCAGAAAAGTAGCTGTTCAAAAGGTCCATACACGGGAGAATTGTGTAGACATATTCACAAAACCAGTTACAGTGGAAAAGTTGCAATGGTGTTTAGCTTCTCTTGGCTTGCAGAAGAGATGATGAATGGGCATGGGCAAGGGATTAGGAAAATTGTTGTCAAGA
This sequence comes from Pinus taeda, assembly GCA_000404065.3. Lineage (NCBI taxonomy): Eukaryota > Viridiplantae > Streptophyta > Pinopsida > Pinales > Pinaceae > Pinus > Pinus taeda. Next base: position 113,002 of record APFE031125355.1, read on the forward strand.
TGGAGTTTGTTGGTAATTGACAACTGATTAATGTAAATTTGGGTAAATTGGATTAGTTATTGACAAGTTAGTTTCATACCAAATCCGTAGTTATGTAACTGAGGAGGCTCATATATAAGACTAATGAATACACGAACTATTGTAAGAAGAATCATTTATTGATTGAATAGAGATTCCAATCCATTGCCCCATGGATGTTTCCTTGACACCCTGTCACGGTTTTTACCACGTAAATGTTAAGTTTTACTTGTGTGGTTGTATTCAATTTCAAGAAGAATCATTTATTGATTGAATAGAGATTCCAATCCATTGCCTTATGGATGTTTCCTTAACACCTTGTCACGGTTTTTACCACGTAAATGTTAAGTTTTACTTGTGTGGTTGTATTCAATTTCATTTTCTTTTCTTGTTAATTTCTTTCTATTTAAATATTTTAATAATTTTTTTGATATTTTAATTTATGATTTTTAGTAAGTAAATTTCTTTCTATTTTAATAGATTTTTTGATGTTTTATTTTATGACTTTGTAAATATTTTTAATATTGTGTTAGTTAAAGGAAAATTACTT
>APFE031125355.1:117209-136743 GCA_000404065.3 Pinus taeda
GTCATAACCCTCTATACTTAAAATTACATACATAATTTTTTTTTTATTATACCCATGACTTTACCCGATACACTATCATGGTAGCATGACTAATATGTTAATTTGATTTATTTTGAATGCCGCCATAACCATATATGTACATAGTTAGCGGAACCATAACTTCGCTCGTCCTTGGTTATTTATTTTACAATGTGTGAGCGTATGGTCTGGTGGCATAACCTTACGTTTGCGCATGACATCTAGCCCCTCGGTCCACTCACTCCACTTGCTCCACAGATATTTCGATCTGGTAGCTGAGGAATTTAATGTCACAGCGCTGCTGCAACTTCCTCGGGATTGTCACGGCGATGGACGGCCTCGATGAGCTCTGTCGATCGGATGGTGGAGAGTTTGAGTGTTTTGGCGGTATAGTACTTAGGGTTCCAACCATGAAGTTTTGGGTCATTTGCACACTGCTCCGACTCCAGAGAGCGGCTCCTCCCTTCGGCGTCTTTCATAGACCTTTCTGGTTCCTTCCTTCTGTGCCATTGAAGGTGCCACAGCAGCGAGATCTGTTGACAGTGGAGAGTCGTTGGTGCCTTCCTCCGGAAACGTTCATCGAGCAGGCAGGTATTCTATAATTTCGATTTCGTAATAGCTTTTCTTCCACTGTAACTTATGATTTTAATAATTCCCTTAATCGTTGCTGGCTGGAGCAGGTAAGGTCCATGAAGGCCGCGGGAACGGAGATGATGCAGGGTTTTCTGCCGCTCATAACTTAACCAGGTATGCATTCTGTCGCTGCAAGCATTTATTAGTTAACTACTCACGAAGTCGGCCTTATTACTGTTCTTTTCTGTCAGGAATGTTTGCCAAATCTAATGTTGAAGGGCGTAATGATTCTCATACGACAGAGTTCTCCTTTTGCTCCATGTTTACCCTGGGCCCTGATGTCTAGTTCCAGGTTGCCGGATATGTAGCGTCCTTTAGGGTTGTAGCTATTTAGAAGATTAGTTTTATGAGCCGAGTTCAAATCTCGAGTAGCTCTGTTCTTGTTATGTTTGTTCGACTTTCAGTTTGACTTATGTGTAATGGATTCAGTCACATTGTGACTACAACTTAATGTATATTATAGATTTATGGGTTTGTTCCCAAATTTATCGGTTCCGGTCATCGATGGATTTCCTATACATACTGTTTGACAATGTTTACATTTTAATGTTCAATAGCACATGGATTGCTTCTTACGCATCACCGAGTCTGTCAATGATTGCGTATATATTGCTTATTTAGTTTATAAGGGTTTCTGTGGTTGCTGACGACCCTTTCCTTTCACGGCTGCCGTCTTTCTTATGATTACATGGTATATTGTTAGATTCACACATATGATAATGTCTGTTTGTGCTTTTCATAATGGCTAGCTCTTGCGCGAGTAACCGAGTTTTCGGCATGCTTTCAATATGTATTAGTTCTGTGATTTAGGGGAAAAGTAGGTTACGGCTAAGTAATGATTTCGCTCCTACACGAACCGTCATTATTCCCCTCTTTTAACAATGGTGCATGGTCGTATGCTCAAGCCGTTTACACTAATTATTTTCTTGTTATCGTTTAAATGAGATACCCTCTGAGCAGTTAACCTGATACAAGGGTTTCTTATATTGTGCCTCGGCGCCGTGCTGTAGCTTTACGCTACCAGGTGGTGTCCACCTATGCATGCCGCCAGCCTCTTAACCTACATTTGTTATAACTGGACCATGGTCTCGGCAATGTTTATGCTATGATCTTATTATATTATTGTTCTTACATTGCATATTACCCTTATGTTTTTCTGAGAGGGTTTGTAAGGTTATCGACTTGGAGGGTATATCTTGCGATAACCAGAACAACCTATGCTAGCTGTTACAACGATTTTATAACCATTTTTAGTTTTATATGTATTACCTATTCATACCCTTCAATACTGGTATCACTTCTGGCAATTACGAGTTCTCTGTTCTTGATTACTTGTCGGTATCAGTTACGGTTTTCTGTGCTACTCACCTAATACAGATACAATTAACTGCATTCTTGTTTCGTATCTAAACAATAGTAGCTAGGGTTCATTCTGTTTCATTTTTATCCTTATAACTACTGTCTCTTCCATGAAATACAGTCTAACTTGTCCAAGGATAAAGGACTAAATAATACACATGCTTAATTTATCTGTTCTCTTTCTTTTATTATATATGTTCATATACAGAACAGAGTACGTTATGCAGTAACAGTAATGCTTTCAATGATATCTAGGTTCTGATTCACCGTATAAAATAATGTTACAGTAATCATAAACAAACTATCAGTAATGCCAGATAACATCTAATCTTCCAGATCTTATAAACTAAAAATACTTACCTGTGTCTCCTGTTACTTTCTTCTGCACTTCTACCACCTGTAGAAGATGATTTAATGCTTGATATCCTCCCAGCCACGAGACCAGTTGTCTGTACTGCGTCTCTCCCCCAAGCGATCCTTTGCCGGCCACAGCCTCAGCAATAGGGAGCACAAATGTGCCTGTGCTATCTGGTCCTCACCAGACGTAGCACTCCTCTCTTTTGCTCAGTGCCTTTTTCTTTTCTTTTTCCCCATTTGTTCCATCAACAACCCGGGTCTTTTCCTCTTTCCCCTTTTCTATGGGAAAGAGAAAACAATTAGGGTTTTCCCCTAGTATGCTGGCAACTGTTTTTATTTTATTCTCAAGCATAAAGAGAAAATAACTTTTCATATGAAATTACCATGTACACATAATTATGCAATTCATATTACTCAAATTTTAACACATAATATTTCCATCAATTTAAGAAAATGATAATCTCTGTTTTATCTTCAACCACAGGGGTAAATAAGTAATTTATTTACGTAAAATGTTTTGTCATTACATCTCCTCCCCCTGAGATTGGACACCGTCTCGGTGTCTCACAGACCCGAACAGGTCTGGATAGGTTCTTCTCATTAATTCCTCATCTTCCCAAGTGGCCTCGCTAGGCCCAAAATATCGCCATTGAACCTTAACTTGGGTAATAACTCGTTTCCGCAGCTGCACTTCTCTCCGGTCGAGAATGCTCAGTGGTTCGACTAGAACTTCTCCTTCCGGCTCGACCTGCAATACACAATTTCGTGAATTAGTTTTTCTCTTTCATATACAATTCTTGTGGAATTTTATCATAACAATCACCCACCTGAATCTCTTGCCATCGGATCACATGCTTAGGGTCATACACATATTTCTTTAGGACAGAAACATGAAACACGTTATGAACTCGGATGTGACTTGGCAGGGCCAGTTGATAAGCTACTGGTCCGACCCTTGCCAAAATTTAGAAGGGTCCACAATATCGTGGTGCCAGTTTGGCGCATCCACTCCACTGCAAGGTACTTCTTTTGGCCTGAATCCGAATATACACATGGTCCCCAACCTGAAATTCTTTAAATCTCCTTTTCCGATCAGCGAAGTTCTTTTGCCTATCTTGGGCAGCTTTCAAGTTGACACGTACCCTCTTTACCATATCCTCCATTTCTTTCAGCATCTCAGGACCTAAGCTCAATTTATCTTCCGGTCCTCCCCAACTGGTGGGTGTACGACATTTCCGTCCGTACATAACTTCAAATGGGCTCATCTGCGTCGAGGTATGGTAACCGTTATTATATGCGAACTCTACCAGATGCAAGTAATCTTCCCACCTTGTGGGTTGTTGCATAACATAAGCCCTTAACATATCCTCTACCATCTGGTTTACTCGTTCCGTTTGCCCATCAGTTTGTGGATGGTATGCTATACTGAAGTTTAGTTGAGTTCCTAATTCAGCAAACAATGTTTTCCAAAATGCTGATGTGAATTTCACATCACGATCGGAAATTCTGGTTTTTGGAAGCCCATGTAACTTGAATACATTCTGCATAAAAATATGAGCAATCTGTGCCGCTCTATATGTAGATTGCACCGATATGAAATGTGCAGCCTTACTCAGCTTGTCCACTACCACGAAAATGGAGTCATTATTCCTTTTTGTCTTGGGTAGTCCCGTAATGAAGTCCATGGAGATGATTTCCCACTTCCATTCTGGAACTGGCAGTGGTTGCAACAATCCTGCTGGGTGCTGATGTTCTGCCTTAATCTGCTGACATTCTAGGCATTGTGACAGGTATTCGACAATGTTTTTCTTCATTCCTGGCCAGAAATACTCTTTCTGGATTGTTGTTATCATCTTTTGATAACCCGGATGACCTGCGTAATGACTAACATGAAATTCATCCATAATCAGGTTTCTGATTCTGCTTTGATTTGGCACATACAACCGTTTCTTGAAATAAATTCTTCCAGCATCATCTAATTCATATTCTTGTTGGCTGTCTTCTCTAGCAGATTGCTGTATTTGTAATTTTAATTGCTGATATTCAGTATCTTGATCTGCAATTTCCTTTATAACTTCTAGGAAGGGACTTTTCCACCCACTAATGGAAACTTCATACACATTTTGTACCTTTCGGCTCAAAGCGTCTGCTACTTTATTTTCCTTCCCCTGCAGGTGTTTTATATCAAAGTCAAAACCACTTAGAAAGTCGACCCACCTTGCTTGCCTAGCGTTTAAGGTAGGCTTGTTGAAATAGTTGGTCAGGCTGTGGTGGTCGGTATGCAGCAAAAATTTCCTGCCCATGAGATAATGCCGCCACATCTTCAGGGCATGTATAACGGCAGCCAACTCTAAGTCGTAAGCAGAATATTTATGCTCATGTTCTTTTAGTTTTCGAGACTCGTAAGCTATTACCTTGCCTTCTTGCATCAAGACCCCTCCCAATCCTTCTTTACTGGCATCCGTACATACTACGTAATCCTTATTAGGATCCGCTATACTTAGAATAGGTGTCGTGGTGAGCAAATGCTTCAATCGCTCAAAACTTTTCTGGCAATTCGGGGTCCAATGAAACAGTTTCCCTTTCTTCTACAGTGAGGTAATGGGAAATGCCACCTTAGAGAAACCTTCCACGAATCTCCTATAATACCCTGCCAACCCCATAAAAGATCGGACATCTGCTACATCTTTGGGGACTGGCCATTCCATTATAGCTTTTATCTTTTCCGGATCTACTGCAATTCCATCCTTTGTGATTACATGACCCAAATACTGAATTTCTTCCTTGAAGAAGTCACACTTACTAAATTTAGCATACAGTTGATGTTCTCGAAGGGTCTGTAATACTATTCGAAGATGTTCATGATGTTCTTCGATGGTGCGTGAATAAATCAAGATATCATCAATAAATATCAGTACGAACTGATCCAAATAAGGATGGAAAATACCGTTCATTAGACACATGAAGGTTGCCGGGGCGTTGGTGAGCCCAAACGTCAAAACCACAAATTCATAGTGCCCATATCTGGTTCTAAAAGCTGTTTTCGCGATGTCTTCATCTTTAATCCTGATCTGATGGTAGCCTGATCGTACGTCGATCTTAGAGAACACGGTCGCGCCTTTCACTTGGTTGAACAATTCATCTATCTGGGGAAGAGGATACTTGTTTTTAATAGTCAACTTATTCAATTGTCTGTAATCAATACACATCCGGAGGGTGCCGTCTTTCTTCTTAACAAATAACACCGGGGCTCCCCATGGAGACACACTGGGATGGATGTAGTTCTTCTCTAGTAATTCTTGCAATTGCATTTTTAATTCTGTCAACTCAGGTACACTCATTCTGTAGGGTGCTCGTGACACTGGTGCAGCCCCTGGTACCAACTCTATAGTAAAGTCTATGTTTATTCGTGGCGGCAGCCCTGGGATTTCCTCCGGAAACACATCTGCAAATTCTTGTATTACCGGAATATTATTCAAGGATGCTATCTTATCCTTAGAATTCGCATAACCCACTTGAATGGCGTACACTTGACAGCCTTTCCGTACACATTTTACCAATTGATTTGCAGTTATCGGTCGAACCTGCACTGGTCACTTAATTCCCTGCATTTCTTTGATGTTCCCTTGTTGATCTCTGTAATAAATAATTTTGGTTTTACAGTCAACTAAATACCAATGTTTTTCCAACTAGTCCATTCCAATTAGAATGTCATAAGAACCCAGAGGAAGTATGTTCAGGTTAGCTGTTATTCGCTGGTCTGCTATAGTGAAAGAGAAATCGTTGATCTTGGCTGTTACTCGTCGCTTGGCTCCAGTGGCCAATTGCACTAACCAAGGATTTTTAAATTTAACACACTGTAAATTACAACGTTCCACTACTTTTGGGTTCACATAACTTAGCGTGGCCCCAGGATCAATCAAAACAGATATGGTAAGGTTTGAAATTTTACCTTCGAACTCAACCATGGTTGGCTGGTACTCCACCTGTCGATCCTCTAAAGCTGCATTGATTCTGGGTACGCTTCAACCCACTTCGCCAACGGTTGAGGCTTCATGAATTTGGGATAATTGTTCAGTCCCCTTTCGCTGTGGGAAATTTTTAATGTAATGAGGTCCCCCACAACCCCAACACTGTACAGGAGGTCTTGTTGTTCCTTCATTATCCAACCTGATTTGTTGTTCGCTAACCTTGGACTCATTTGCAGATCTGAACTTGGGTGTAGTTTTTGTCGCAAATCTGTTGTTTATTCCCTTGCCAGTCCCTTTAATTCCGTTGCTGCGATTTCCTTTGATGTTTCCAGCTGTCTTGAAATTCTTCTTCTCACTCCACTTCCTATTAGCAGTTTCTCCTTTTTGTTTGCCTTGCTGATAGCAGATTCTAGCCTTGCTGATTACTTCATCCATCGATTTTGGATTATCGAATTCAATTCTTTCTCGCATATACGGGGGTAAACTGCTAATGAATCGCTGCACCTTCGCCTTTTCTTCCCTTATATACGGCACGTAGCGAAGTAGGGAAGTAAAACGGGTAATGAACTCATCCATAGTCTGTTGTCCCAATCACAGATCATGGAATTCTCTGGCTTTCTCATCATAGAAGCATTCAGTTAAATATCTCTCTTTAAAGAATTTTTGGAAATTGTCCCATGTTATGTTTTGTTCGGTAACCCCTTTTACGATCTTCACGTCTTCCCACCACAAGGTAGCCTTTCCTTGCAACTGGAAGATAGCCAGTCGTGCTTTAAGATTATGATCGTATTCATAAAGCTGGAAATACTTATTCATGTTGATTAACCATGCTTCAGCTGCTTCCTCATGTTCTCCGTCAAAATGTGGTGGCTTAATCTTGCGGAATTCCCCTTGTAGTTCCATCCTCTATCTTTTCGAGGTTTTCTGTTCGAATGCATTGTCCGAGCGTTCTTCCTGTTCTTCTGATCCTTCAGGGGGTATGTGATGGTTCTGCTCTTTTGACATCCTTTGCTGTTTTGCACTAGGATTAGCTGGTAGCTGATTTTGTCTATCGGACAAACTTTTTAAAATCCTTTCTTGCTCTATTGTTAATCGAGCATTATCTTCTAGTAATCGAGCCATCTCATTCTTCAGCTCTTGTACTGTTTCCAGGATGGCTTGATTTGTAATTCTGGCGTCCTCTCCAAGTTGTACCCACAACTCTTGGTTATTGTCTACGCCGGTCATGCCCTATCCTATTACAGGTCATCGGGATGTATTCTCTGCCCTCCTCATGTCTTTCGCCCTCAGAACCCACTCCTGTAAAAGAAAACCGTTCAAGAGTAATAATGGAATGACTATCTGTTAATTCATTTACCACAGGGTCCATTCATTATTGTCTTGCCCAGAGGCCACAGTGTTGTATCTGGGCTCTGATACCATATGTCATAACCTTCTAAACTTAAAATTACATACATAAAAAAAAAAATTATTATACTCATGACTCTACCCGATACATGATCATGGTAGCCTACATTATCATGGTGACGTGACTGATATGTTAATTTAATTTATTTAGAGTGCTGCCAGAACCATATTTGCATATAGTTAGCGGACCCATAACTTGCTCGTCCTTGGTTATTCATTTTACAATGTGTGAGCGCAAGACATCTGGCCCCTCGGTCCACGCATCGACCTGCTACATAGATATTTTGATCTGGTAGCTGAGGAATTTAATGTCACAGCGCTGCTGCAACTTCCTCGGGATCGTCACTGTGATGGACGACCTCGATGAGCTCTGCCGATCGGACGGTGGAGAGTTTGAGTGTTTTGGCGGCATAGTATTTAGGGTTTCAAGCCTGAAGTTTCGGGTCATTTGTTCATTGCTCTGGCTCCAGAGAGTGGCTCCTTCCTCCGACGTCTGCCATAGACCTTTCTGGTTCATTTTTCCGCCATTGCGTGTGCTACAGTCACGCGATCTGACGACAGTGGAAAGTTCGTTGGTGTCTTCCTCTGGATATGTTCATCGACAGGCAGGCACTCTATCACTTCGATTTCATAATAACTTCTCTTCCACTGCAACTTATGATTTTATTAATCCTCTAATCGTTGCTGGCAGGTACAGGTAAGATCCATGAACGTCATGGGGACAAAGAGGGTGTAGGGTTTTCTGCCACTCATAACCTAACCAGGTAAGCCTTTTCCCACTGCAAACATTTATTAATTGCTACTCATGAAGTCGACCTTATACTGTTCTTTCCTGTCAGGAATGTTTGCCAAATCTATTGTTGAAGGCGTATTGAATCTCATACGACAGAGCTCTCCTTTTGCTCCATGTTTTACCCTAGGACCTGATGTCTAGTTCCAGGTTGCCGAATATGTAGTTTTCCTTTAGGGCTGTAGCTATTTTGAGGATTAGTTTCATGAGCCGAGTTCGAAACTCGAGCAATTCTGTTTCTGCTATGTTTATTCAACTTTCAATTTGACTTGTATATAATAGATTCGATCACATTGTGACTACAGCTTGATGTATTATGGATTTATGGGTTTGTTCCCAATCTTATCGGCTCCGGTCCATCAATGGATTTCCTGCACATATTATTTGACAATATATGCATTTTAATGATTAATAGAACATGGGTTGTTTTCTTATGCATCACCAAGTGTCAATGATTGCGTATATGTATTGTTTATTTAATTTGAAAGGGTTTCTGTGGTTGCCGACAGCCCCTTCCTTTCATGGCTGTCGTCCTTCTTATGATTACATGGTATAATGTTAGAATCATACCTATAATATTGTCTGATGGTGCTTTTCATAATGGTTAGTTTCTTGCACGAGTAACCAGATTTTGGCATGTCTTCACTATGTATTAGTTCTGGGGTTTAGGGAAAAGTCGGTTACGACTAAGTAATGATTTCGCTCATCCGCGAACCGTCATTATTCCTCCCCTTCAACGATGATGCATGGTCATATGTTCAAGCCGTTTACTCTAGTTATTTTCTTGTTATCGTTAAATGAGATGCCTTCTGAGTGGTTACTCTGATATACATATTTCTTGTATTTATGCCTCGGCGTTGTGCTGTAGCTTCACGCTACTAGGTGGTATCTACATGTGCAAGCCGTCCGCCTCTTAACTTACATTTGTTGTAACCGGACCATGGTCTCGGTATTGTTTGTGCTATGATCATACTGTGTTATTGTTCTTACATTGCATATTACCCATATGTTTTCTGAGCGGGTTTGTAAAGTTATCGACTCAGAGGGTATATCCTGCGATAACCAATACAGCCTATGCTAGATTTTACATTGATTTTATAACCCTTTTCAATTTTATATGTGTTATTTATTCGTACCCTTCAATACAGGTATTGCCTGGTAATTACGAGTTCTCTGTTATTGGTTACCTGTCAATTATCAGTTACCGTTTTCTGTGCTACGCACCTAACACATAATTAGTTAACTGCATTCTTATTTCGTATCTAAACAATAGCAACTAGGTTTCGTTCTGTTTCACTTCTATCCTTATAGCTACTGTCTCTTTCGTGAATTACAGTCTCACTGGTCCAAGAATAAAGGCTAAATAATATACATGCTTATTTTATCTGTCTCTTTCTTTGTTTATATGTTCATGTACAGAACTGAATATATGCAGTCTTTAGTTATCTGTTCTCTTTCTTTTATGATACATATTCGTATATAGAACAGAATACGTTGTGCAGATGATATGCAGACTTTAAATATCGGTTCTCTTTCTTTTAATCATATATCTTTATGTACAGAACAGAGTACGTTATATAGTAACAGTAATACTTGCAATAATACCAGGTTCTGATTCACTGTATAAATAATGTTACAGTAACCATAAACAAACTATCAGTACTATTAATAATATCTAATCTTCCAGGTCTTATAAATTGAAATACTTACCTGTGTCTCCTGTTACTTTCTTCTGCACTTCTACCACCTGTAGAAAATGATTTAATGCTTGATATCCTCCCAGCCACGAGACCACTTGTCTGTACTGCGTCTCTCCCCCAAGCGATCCTTTGCTGGCCACAGCCTCAGCAATAGGGAGCACAAATGTGCTTGTGCTATCTGGTCCTCACCAGACGTAGCACTCCTCTCTTTTGCTCAGTGCCTTTTCTTTTTCTTTTTCCCCGTTTGTTCCATCAACAACCCGGGTCTTTTTCCTCTTTCCCCTTTCTATGGGGAAGAGAAAACAGTTAGGGTTCTCCCCTAGTATACTGGCAACTGTTTTTCTTTCATTCTCAAGCATAAAGAGAAAATAACTTTTCATATGAAATTACCATGTACACATAATTATGCAATTCATATTACTCAATTTTAACACATAATATTTCCATGAATTTAAGAAAATGATAATCTCTGTTTTATCTTCAATCACAAGGGTAAATAAGTAATTTATTTATGTAAAATGTTTGGTCATTACAAGATTCCTGCGAATTTTGACCGTCCTCCTCCACTTCGTTAGAACGATTCTGTTAATTTTTATTATTTAAAATAATTTTTTAAATAAATAAATGAACTGACCAATTAGTTTTTTAAATAAATAAAGAATTTAGGAATTTAGATGTTTTTGTAAGTTATCTTTAGCCTGGTAAATGTTAAATAATTTCTTTAGTTGTTTCTTTAATATCAGCATAATGTGATTTCACCAATCTCAACTTACAAAATAAATAGATAATTTAAAATTAAAATATTATAAAATATATATTTTTTAATTACAATTTTAACTAATTTTCTTCAACTAAATTTAAAATAAAATATTATAAAATATATTTTTATTATCAATTAATAACTATTTCATATATTTTGATTATACAGACTACTTCGTGGAAATAGTCATAATGAAGACTTTCTAATCCACTAATCTCAAAAAAATGATATTCAATATAATACACTGCCAAGATCCTCAATATTTAAATGAAATAATATATATTATTTTAAATATAATTTTTACAAAGTCCATAATTTTTTATAAAATTGATATTTAATCTTTTAAGATTTTTGGTTTTTAATTTAATATAGAAATTTTTATTCTAAGTCAATAGCTTCCGTGAACAAATTTCATCAAATTTGAAATTCGCTCACGGAAAATTTATTTGATGATATTCACAAACTTCAAGTAGAATATTTTGATGGAATTTTTTAAAAATGGTATTTAAATTTGTTTTAATTTTAATTTCTAACAAAATCACAAGAAATTTAAAGAGTCCTAATTAAAAAAAAACAATAAAACATTAAAGATTAAAACTTATTGACATCAAAAAATTAATGTATGCTTTAAATAAATATTATTTTATATGTCAAACTTTGCAATTATAGAGAAACCAATAGCGGTTAAGTCAACTTTGGAAATATATAAAAGTACATGAAAAAAATTAAAATATACTTTAAATGAATATTGTTTTATACGTCAAACTTTACAATTATATAGAAACCAATACCGGTTAAGTCAATTTTGGAAATATATATTAATACTGTGGTTAATTTACATAAACACTATTTTTTTATAATATTTTCATTTTCTATTTATTTACGTTAACTTATAAATTATTTTTAAATTTATATTATACAACACTTAAATTGTTGTATTTAATGAATAATTATAATAAAAGTATATCATTTTTAAACCTAATTAAAAATATTTTATAAAATATTTATTCAAACGATATTTAATTTTTTGCTAGTTATTTAATTGATTGTTAGTTATTTTGTAAATATAATAACATTTATTTATTATTTCAAGAAATGATAACTTAAATTACATAATCAATACGTGATAATATGAACTCAAACCAAGTGGGAGAAAAGAGATTCCCCGACACACTTAAAATAAATATATATTCTATTATATTATAAAATGTATTAATTTTTTAATTTTAATACTTTATTGAATAACCCATAATTGACTTCCTATGTACACATGAGTTTTAAATGTGTTCACCTGTATAAAGTGACTTCCTATCCACACATCAGTTTTAAATTTGTGTTCACCTGTATTCATCTTCATCCCAAGGCCCTGAGAGATAGATTCACCACCGGCCATGGCCTTTCATTCCCCCTCGCCGGCACCAACTGACGGCTTGAATTTTCTCTCTTCCTCGGCGACATATGCAGCGATCATCGTGGGATCTATTTTCATGGTTTTCTTCTTCTTCGTTTTGATTTATTACAATTCACCTCGGCCTGAACAGATCAATTCCTCTCGACGCCGTAGATTTTCCTTTGCGCCTGACGATCCCTTGATTCCTTTCGACGCGTGCAACGTAGAGGCTCTGCCCGTCTTCGAGTATAAAGCAGAGAGCTTCAAAGACGTGCTTGACTGCGCCGTCTGTTTGTCAGAATTCCAGGAGAACGAGAAATGTCGGTTTCTACCCAATTGCGAACACACCTTTCACGTGGATTGTATCGACATGTCGTTTCATTCGCAGTCGACTTGCCCAGTTTGCAGAACGAACGTTGAGCCGAAACAGCCGGTAGGTAACGGGAATAACGATGAGATTTCCAATAATGTAGAATTGGTTTCTTCAGGTAATGGAGAATTCGACATTAGCCCAGGACTCGAACAAGGGGAAACAAGCTCTCATGAAACGGAAACCGCAGAGCAAATCACCATTCACGAGCGGAATGTCCTCAACGCCGGAAACCGCCATTGATTTGCCGAGTAGGTCTGAAAGCTTCACGCTTGAAACTGCGCTCCGTTCATTGAAGATCAGGGTATCGAAACCGAGGGACAGGAACAACGTACACAGCCGCAAAGCGTAACTTTCCGGCCACCATTCTCGACAGTGTTGTTTTTTCTTTTTCCTTAATTGATTTTTCTTTTTAGCTTTTTAAATTGTTTTGATACACTTGTGAGTAATTGTTTATAGATACTTTCTCGAAAACCACTTTGATTGATGCATGAAACTATGTTTACTCATTTTGTTATATGAAAAAATCAAAATGCCATGATTTCTAATAGTGTTAGTGGTAATTTTTTATTAATTCTTTTTCTTTTTTAATTTTATTTTAGATATTTCTTTCTTAGTAAACAAACCTGACCACCGGTATTGTTATTGTTATATAATATAATGTGATGTTTTACTTGGACAAGTACTAGTATTTGCACGTGCAAAGGAAACGCGGTAAGGCATAGAGTGAAGAAGAATAGCATAGTGTGCGGAAGAATAGGGACATGTGAATGGACATTGTTGAAAAAAGGGTGAATGATAATGAGTTATAGTTGAAAGTATTAGTTATGTGTATTTTGAATATGGATATTTTGTAAATAATAGTAATGTGTGGAAAAATAGCAACATGTGAATGGACATTGTTGAAAGCTAGGGTGGATGATAATGAGTTATACTTAAAATGATTACTTATGTGTGTTCGAATATGGCTATTTTGTAAATAATAGTAATGTCATGTAGAGGTTATCCATTATCCGTGTAGTTGTTTTTGTTTATGTGAACATGTTTTTGTACATTATTTGAAAGTAAAGCTACAAAATAGATATATCAATAAAGCTACTCAGCCGCTTCGTAACTTTACACTCTACACTATTTGATAGGAGAGAAGTAGATATTTTATTGAGAATGATTAATTAATTCTTTTAACTATTTATTGTATTGAAATATATTTTTTAGAAACTAATATAAAAGAAATATATAATTCCTTCATAATTCTATATAAATAATAAAATAATTAAACATGTATACTTACTTTAAAATGTCTATGAATTAAATAGAATATTTCTAAATATAAATAAAATAAAAAATTTCACCCTTTTATGTATAAAAAATATATATAGGAAAATATAAATTTTATTTAAATTTAAATTAAATAAATATCGATTAAAAAAATATTCATTTATTAAAATGAATCAACCAATCCCGGTCAAAATTAGATTAAATTGATTGCTATTAATTTTTCATTTAACATCATATGAAACTTTGTTTTTTTTTTTTTGCAGTGTGAGATAGAGAATCTCATGTATCAATTAAATAAATTTCAATAAATTTCTATAGGTCCATGGCTCTAATTTTATCCATATTTTACTCTTTTGTCTAACAGGAAGAAAATCTCAAGTTATCAATTGAGATAGAATAAATCTCTATAGTATATTATATAATATATATATATATATATATATACTATAAAAATATATATATATAGATGAATGAAGATCTATGCTATGATTTATATTACCGTGGCAATGTGATTTTTCTCTCGCAAAGTTGCATCCATTGGTTTTTTTAAAGACATTAAAAGAATCTAGTTGCTATGGTTTGTTATGATCGATGGGTTATCTTTCAGATTATATTGTAAGATGATGTTAGATACATTAAAGCATTTTGAAATAAACATGGACATGCCATTGGCATTGATAAGCGGCACATGCTACAATAACTTATCTTCATTGGAAAAAAGGTTGATGTATTCATTGAGAATCTCTCACACTAACGCGTGGAAACCATATCTTTATGCGGAAATTAAGCATTCTAAAACCATAAAACTTCATCGTGCAAGTGATCATTGTAAAACTATAAAAATTTATGTGGGAGTGCGCATTGTAAAACCCAAAACAAACTTTCTGCGGGGAGTGCACATTCTAAAATCCAAAATGACAATGTTAGGGTCGAGGCATGGAATTTGAAGTTTGTTCCAGCTGACTAGTCAAAAGTTTGGGAGGGTTATTAATTTTTTGTGCCGACCATTGTAATAGGGGCTTCATATGTATCAGTGCAAAAGAAATTCCAAGTTTTAAATAACAATACTTTATATTTGAAATTTTCAATGTTAATTAAAAATGAAGTATAAAAAACGAATTACATATAGTTCAATACCTGTAAAAAAATAAATTTATATAATCAGAAGAGTTTTGTTATTAATATCTAAGTTTCTTGAAAATGAATCATAAGAATAGTTCAATATCTATCTGAACATAATAGGGTATCTACATAATAAGCTATACGAGGTTTGTTATTAATATCTAAGAGGGAAATAAGATTAGGTTCCATGACCTACCTCGGTGTCTTTCCCGAACTCGCCCGTGTCTCTCTCTCGAGCTCCTCGTAGATGAAGACCTGCGTGCAACAAATCTTGATCTCACTGCCGGTTCTCGGACACTTGATGTCGTTGTTTCCATAGATGTAGATTTGCTCGGGCAAATTGTTGTCATGGTTTTAGACGGGTCAACCTTAAGCTTGAACCAAACCCAGATGACAGTGACACATACCAGAATGCTCACAACGATGATCTCACTGTTGGTTCTCGGACACTTGATGTCGTTGTTGCCACAGATGTAGATTTGCTCGGGCAGATCGTTGTCATGGTTTCAGATGAGTCACCCTTAAGCTTAATCCAAACCTAGATGACAGTGACGAATACCAGAATGCTCACAACGATGATCCCCATGGCCATCTATGTAATAATTATCAGAGTCTAAATCAAGGGAACCACCCTGCAATCGTCGGAGCAAGGCCTAGATCCGGAGTAGGCCATGCAATTGTAGTTACGTTGTCAGTCACCAGCTAGAATACAAGCCAAAGACTGATATAGGCTCTAGGAGAAGGTCGAGAAGGCAGCACCATGACAGACCCCAAAACATTTACAGTCAGTTGAACTTGGGAGCAATATTCTTTCAACAATCAAAATTTGGTCGATCATCTAACGCACAAATCCACGGTGAACAATATGACATAGCAGCGGCTGGGGCAATTCATTTCAAAGGGAAACGCCTTACAGCATAAAAATTGACTTTAAATTGTTTAATATGTATAATTAAAATGTTTCAAGAGTTTTTTAGGGTGTTGAACCTATTTAAGCATTCGAAAATGTATTTTTAACAACAAAAAATTTTGAAATTGTATTGTATTTCAGTGAATTATGGTGAAAAAAGTTATTTCGTATTAGATTACGCCTTTTATGTATTAGTTTTTGTTTTAGCAAGATACTTTTTATATTAAATTTATAGTTATGTTGTTAATTTTATAGATAAACAATTTGTTTGACTTTCAAATATGACTATGTTAATGTACTTAGAAAGTTTTGGTATCCGTGTTTTTTATAGCAAATAGTTTTTTTTTAAGTGATATGGACTTTAGTGCTATTTTTGGAAGCTTTTATGGTGGGGTTTTCCGGTCAAATTTCTCTAAAATTCGGCAGGATTTTATTGAAATCACAGACTTGATGGGTAATCCTGTGCAATCCAAGTGCCCTAAGGGTTTTCCAGGGTGTTGAATTCATATATACAATAAAAAAACTAATTTAAATAACACAAATCAAGATTTCACCTCAAATTTTTCCACGAGATTCCGGCACAAAGTCCAAAAAATCGCACTAAAGACAACACCTATGGACAATGCTAAAAAATAAATTTAGCCGTTGTTACTTGTTGTTTATGGGAGATTGTGTGTTCTATAAGGTAAGTTTGTATTCAAAGTTTTAACGGATATTTTTGGCCCATTGTGATAAGATGTAAAACGTAAGCTCCCTGCTTTTGTAGAGATAGTAAGTAGTTTTTTTT
Source organism: Pinus taeda (assembly GCA_000404065.3). NCBI lineage: Eukaryota > Viridiplantae > Streptophyta > Pinopsida > Pinales > Pinaceae > Pinus > Pinus taeda. Next base: position 134,062 of record APFE031125355.1, read on the forward strand.
AACCATGTTGCAGTGATATGGACCATGCTAAAAATTAAATTTAACCATTGTTGCTTGTCGTTTATGGGAGATTGTGTGTTCTATAATTGTAGAGATAGTAAGTAGTTTTTTTTAAACCATGTTGCAATGGTATGGACCATGGTAAAAATTAAATTTAACCGTTGTTGCTTGTTGTTTATGGGAGATTGTGTGTTCTATAATTGTAGAGATAGTAAGTAGTTTTTTTTAAACCATGTTGCAGTGGTATGGACCATGGTAAAAATTAAATTTAATCGTTGTTGCTTGTTGTTTATGGGAGATTGAGGGTTCTATAAGGTAATTTTGTATTCAAAGTTTTAACAGATATTTTTGGCCCATTGCGATAAGATGCAAAACTGTAGGCTCCCTGCTTTTGTAGAGTTTATGTTTTTGTTGAATCATAAATCTATGGTATATCTATGTTGTTAGATATATTATTGGTGTTATAGTGGCAAATGCTAAAATTGATCTTCCACCTCACACACACTACTTAATGACTTGCAATTCGTTATAGTTAAAAAATGAAAAACATATAAATAAATGAATTACCTTTAAAGTGCAAATTATTAAATTGTCGTGGTATTATTCTTTTAACTCTAATGCTAACATCATTTACTAGAAAGCTCTTTATTTAATCTTGGAACTTTTTTTATCAATTATTGAAATTTTATGATACAAAAAATGTGAGTTTCATTCCATATAAAACTTCAATTAATTTTTTAATTATTTAGGTCTAACTTAAATGGGGTAATGAGGATATCATTTCACCATATGAAAATGTTGGATCACGGTATATTATTTATACTTGAAACTTCTATTAAATTTTTATGAGATTTGTGGTAGGAAGGAGGGTTTCCTACAATATCTACATACACTCTCTTGAATCATCTTTAGTGACATGTAGGTCTTAGTTATGTAATATTATGGGCTTGTTTGTTACAAGATTAACTGACTCCTTTTGAATCATTTTTAGTGACATGAAAGTTTTAGCTATGTGATATTATGGACTATCTTATGATAATTACATATCTATATTTTGGAAAGCTGTACCACATTGATACTCTTATTCTTCCTCTCTATTGCATGTCTAATATTAATGAGTAAGTATTGACCTCAATTTTTATTTTGTTTTCACCTAAAAAAAATAATAAATAAATAGAATAGAATAGAATAGAGAATCGACAAACGGTCTTGGACTATTCTAAAGCAGCGGAATGGCATCAACGGCAATGGTAAACGCAGCCGCTGCAGCGCTCGGTCGAAGCGCTGCGACACCAAACCTGCAAATGGAGCCACTAGCGCCCATTTTCTTTCCTGCAGGTCGTCTCGCCTTTGGGTCCGAAGAAGTTTTTGTTTTCCCACCCTGCTAGCTCCGGTCCCATGCTACCCTACCCCTGCTAGAGTTTAAGCCCGGATCTGGATCGGATGCTGCACACAGCCTGATCGCTCTCGAGGATGACCGCTTAATCGCTGCCATAGAGCATATTGACGCAACCCTTAAGGGCAGAGACTGTCGTAGGCATGACTCCAGAGAGCCGGATCTGAACAACTTCTGGGGGATCCGACATACCCTAGATCTAGTGCATCCTGAAATTGCATGGGCTCTGAAATGGATACACTCCTCTCAATGAGGAACCTATGCCATGCATTGCTCTGGGTTAATCCCTCTCACCACGGAAGGGTGTATTAACCTTAGATCTGCCATTGATCTAATAGATCTGGCACACAACAGGCAGATCTGCCCATACTAAGCCCAGATCTGGAGGCCTGTTCACACAAAGTCTCCCATTCACTCTGGATCACAGCCCCAAAATGTAGTTCAAATCTTGGGGCATGCAACTACCAAGATACCTCTCTGCCCTGAAGTCCAAAGCACAGAAGAAGACCTGAAAGGCAAGCAGAACGGTGGTGATCAAGAGGTATGGAACAGGACAACATGGGCAACAGATCGAGGCCATTCTCAGCCGGATTGATACCCTACAAAGATGGATCTCATACAGTTCTTTATCAAAACACCGGAAGACAAGCATTATTACTTGAGACTTTCGAAGGGCTATAGGATCCAGGATTTAAGGTATAAAATACAGAACCTCCTGGGTATATCAAAGCATGGGAAAAATCTGATCCACATGGGATACAACCTACAAGATAACTACACCCTTCAGGATTACAACATAAATTCAGACTCGACAATCATCATAAATCTCCGTCTGCGGGGTGGATGTTATGGGACCAACTCAAAGAACACGGGATCCTTCAAAGATGCAGTCAAAGGTAAAGGGAAAGTGCAGACCAAACCAGCAACGACGCCTGAACTTCTCGAGCCCTACATTGTAGAACAAAAAACTGAGAATCCTGCTCTCACCATTGCAATCCTGAGGTAAATGCTTTGTACTCAGAGCTTTATTCCCACTCAGTTATCTGTAGATTTAATGGATTCTCGCCCAAATCTGATGTTCTACACCATTGGATACATATTACATGGACTCATGTTGATACTGTTATATACCTAGGGGGGATAATATGGGGTACCAAGGGAGGTACCTGTTACACTGAAATTTGTCACCATGACTATCTGCAGTTTATATGGCCCCATCAATAGCCATATTGTCCTCCTTGTCAAGCCCCATACCTCTGCTCTTCATGTCAAAACTTCAAAAAGAG
>APFE031125355.1:153115-199442 GCA_000404065.3 Pinus taeda
TACCACTTGTTGTAACTCTGATACCACTTGTTGTAGATCTAACCCAAGAATATTATAGATCTGATAAGAAAGTATAAGATTATGCAAATAAACCCAAGATATAAGATAGAAATGCTTTATTGATCAAACCCTTGAGGTAGGGCAACACCATACATTCACTCCTTAAGGAAGGAGAATACTCCACAAGCCATATGCCTATTCATACAAGACTATTTCTCTTCATCTTCATATCTCTCCATGGAGTCTCTAGCCTCTATATAGGGCTCATACATACAATACCATGCATCAATACCATGGTTTACTCATACCATCAACTAATACCATGGGCCCATTACATTATTATTAACTACTTGTGGTCCCTTACATGACATGGGTTAACCACCTTATTTATTACTGTGGCCCATCTCATTATTACATTATTACCTTGGGTACCTCCCTCGGTACCCCATATTACCCCCCCTAGGTATATAACACATTTACAAAGGAAAATGCTCACAAAACATACCTTTCCGCCTTCAGTACGGTCTCTGCACACTTCTCGAGGTTCCACCTTTATCATTGATCGCAATCAGCTACTCCATGGTTCACCTTAATACCCATCCTTTCGCTTTACCGATATGTGATTATATTACTTCTCAGAATACACTATCGGCGCTTAATTCTTACTGTCCCGTTTACAAAGGAAACATACCCAAACAAAGGGAAAGCTCGTCGAAACATAGAGCCAGACTTCAAATATCTTAAGACTGCATCTATAGTTATCATCGGGTCCATCTTTTGCTTTCCTTTCCACAACACTCACCTCTGAACTCCAATAAGTCCGATCTCTGATTATCGGCTATTGGCTCCTCCACGTTCTTTAACACATGTATATCTCATCATCCTTCGATTCCGATATGAAACTATCGAAAGCCTTTAAACACTTGGTGCAATATTTTAACATAATACAAAGGAAATACATTAAACTTCCACCCCGAACCACATAAGGTGGACTTCAAAGTTTATATGGCGTAGCTCTAAATAACATCGGGTTTGCTCATCCATCGGCCCTTTGTATTATCACAAGTCCCTTCCATACGCCAATCCCCGATCGGACAACCTACCTTTTAGCCTCCACCATTGATCTTTACTTTGTAGATCCAATGGTTCACATTTTGCTTCGAGTTGATAATACCCATGGGATTTATCACCCAATGAAGCGGTTTCTCGATTCCCCTTCGCTGCTATGTGGCACACACTTAGCGGAATCAGGTGCGCTGCACTCAATACCACTTATGGTTTTGAGGTCGCCCAAAATCCACTTTCACTATTACAAAACTGCCTTCCTTTGTTAAGGTTCACTGATGAGATCTTTCTCCATCTCCTCGGTGATTGGATCCTGGCCATTGATCTATAAGATCTAACGGTTGTTGTTCGTTCTTTCTTCACTTCACTGATATTCCTTCCACTTGCGTTTTTACGCTATTTCTTCAATTTTCCTTTGCGGTTCAGTTTTCTTCAAAGATTCTTGTCCTCTACTATTTCGCTGTGCACTCTTCCTCCTGGCTTAGCTTCGTATGCTCCTTTGATCATTGTCCTCTTAGATCCTTTGAATGGATTCAATGATCCATTACAAATCTCTGTATCATTTTCTTCCTCTACGTGTTTTGCAGAACTTTGCCTGCAACCCTTGTTACAGAACCTATGAATTCACCTACAATTTAACACTGGAAACATGCATTCCAACTTGAAATTAAGTTGATTGTATTAATAAATATCAACAATGATTACAGAATGAGACCTCTGTCTCTCACAAGCCTATTCTTCAAAATTGCATCCTCCTCTTAAGCTTTGCCTGTAGGCTTACATTTATACTAGAAAGGTTCGTTGAACTAATCCTGGTTCAACTCCTAAATCTACTAAACTGGCTCCTAAATCCTCTATCCTCTACGTCCACTTCTAATCTCCATTTAATTCCTAAGAGATCTCCTTATTTCCTCGAATCATGGAACTTCTTAAAGAGTTATAATTGACTTTAGACTCTTTTGTCATTATTGCCCACTCATGTTCTCATTTATTTGAGAGCATTTACAAACATCTCGCATTATCTAATTAATGACTATTTTATGCACTCAAAAGCCTAATATTACATCAATTTATCACTTAGGAATCCAACTTAATTACAATGATTTTCTCTTGGGTTGAATGCTCCCTCATCACCAAACCACAGAACAAAGGATGAAGCCAAGGCAGGGCTACCTAGGACAGCCTGTCAAAGCCGCAAGAAATTAACAACACCACGAAGATGAAGAAGGACATGGTAAAATGGTGTGAGTTCCATAAGAGCTCCACTCACAATACAAGCGAGTTTCGGGCCAAACGGTCACTAGTGGCTGAGTTGAAGGCTTCAGAATTAGAAGTAGGTCCTAAGTTTGAATTAGAACCTAATAAAGGAACTAACAAAGGGAAGAAGATCATTAATGCGGAGCCTAGTGCCATTGTGGCCACCACCAAGATCCATAATATTGAGCTTGAAGATCCAAAGGAGGAGGAACACCTCTTCCACTGACAGATGTGGGTGAAGGGTTCTCCACTGTAGTTCATTTTCGACAGCGAGTGCCAAAAGAACCTCATTTCAACAGAGGTTGTGAAGTGGTTGGGCCTAAAGGCTACAACACATCCATAACCATACACCATTGGGTGGCTTCACCAAGGATGAGATCTTTGAGTCAAATAGTAGTGTCGCCTTCCCTACAACATTAAGTCCTTCACAGATGAGGTATTGTGTGACATTTCTCCTCTTGAACTTTGTGATTTATTGTTAGGACAACCATACTTGTGGAAGCAACATATTGTATATGAGTCTAGACCTCACTCTGTGATTATTACTTTAGCTAATAAGTTGTACAGGATATCGTAGGTAGCCCTGCCTATCGTCATCTCTTTTATCACTGCAAAGCAATGTAGTAACATCATTTCCCAAACCAGGATTTTTTTTTTCCTTATGATTCGCCCCCAGGGAAAGAAGAAGGTTGTGGCCATGGCTTCTAGGCAGGGCCCCTCTACACAACAACAGACAGAAAAGGTCATGGAGGAGTACATGGATATTTTCACCTCACCCACAGGGGTACCTCTGCACTATTAGGTCAAGCACTCCATCGATTTGACCCCGGGCACGTCGCTGCCCAATGGACCGATCTATCGATGCTCTATTTTGGAGGACAATGAGATCAAGAGGTAGATTGAGGAACTATTGCAGAAAGGGAACATCACGCCAAGCTCATCACCTTGTGGGAGTCCAATTGTATTGGTACAGAAGAAGGATGGGACGTGGAGGCTCTGTATTTACTATCAGGCACTGAACAAGATCACTATTTGGAATAGGTACCCAATCCCATGAATTGATGACCTTCTAGACTAGCTCAAAGGGGCCAAATATTTCATCAAGATTGACTTGAAGTCAGGTTATCACCAGGTGCCTATCGAACCCTCCGATGCATGGAATACTGCCTTCAAATCCAAGGAGGGCCTTTTTGAATGGTTGTTTATGTTGTTTGGATTGACAAATGTCCTTGCAACCTTCATGAAACTGATGGATCACATATTGCGACCCTTCACCAATGCATTCATGGTGGTGTATTTAGATGACATCTTGATCTTCAACCAGAGTTGGGAAGAGCACCTCCACCATATTCGACAGGTCCTTCAAACTCTACGACAACACAAGTTGTGTGCTAACTTGGAGAAATTCACCTTTGGCCTGACCCAGATTCAATATCTAGGATACATTATTGATGAGCAAGGTCTAAATGTGGACCAATCCAAGATACAAGCCATTTAGGATTGGACAAACCCAACCACTCTAAAAAAGATCTGTAGATTTTTGGGTCTTGCCAATTTCTAGCGTAGGTTTGTGTTGGGTTTCTCTCATATCACTTGGCCTTTAAGTCAATTCACCAAGGGCAGAGTGAAGGAAGGTGGATGGCCATAGAGGTAACAATAGGTAAGATATTCTAGAGGCCGTGATGGAACCCGAATGTCGATGGAATGCCATGCACCATCGTTCATTATTTTTTCCTAAAAAAGAATTTGTATATACTAACACACCTAGCCTTGATATTTGCACCATATAATCAAAATATTTCCTACCCCAGTATAGGTAAATTAGTTTAAGAATCCCATCCTGACACCAGATGCATTTGAGGAAGGGAACATGTCAAATATTTCAGCCATCATTAAGGTCAATATTTAAAACAAACCTGGCATAGTTGAAGTGATCTAGGTGGATATTGGTGGCCACTCACCTATTCCACCTAGACCCACTAGCCAGCTTCATCTGTTCCCTTATTCATTTCAGCATTTACTATTTTTAGAATTTTTTCGGGCCCTGAACTTCTAGAGCAGTTTTGACCCCATAAACGACATTTTTTTGGTGTACATAGTAGGCCCATTGCTATAAGCAAGGGCTTGCAGTGAAACCTGTAGTACTCAGTGAGATATTTCCAACAAGGTATCGTATGCGCTAAACATAGATAATATGACCAAGTTATGACCCCGGGTAGTTGGTTTCCTAATTAGCCCCAACGGGGTCCATAAACGCTTGGTGTTATATCTCCTTGGGTTAAGGTTTTGGTTGTTTAGGGTTTTCTCATGTTTTCCAATAATAAATAGGCCCTTGAGCCTCATTGTAACACAATTCAGAGGCATGTAGCCTTCCACATCTCTTCTCAAAGATAAGCTACCATCACCCGAGCTATCTTATTTCCATTCTATTTGTAAGCATAGTTAAATATTTTTCTATAAATGAAATGAAGTGTTTTTCTGCTGCATGTTTGTGTTTATGATTATATCTATAAGTTGTTGCATTCTTATTTAAGTTTGTATGAGTGGTGTCAGAGAAGTATTCTCTTTCTTTGTTTTTCTTTGCATGTCCCCAATGAGGTTAGGGTATGAGGACTTAGGGCTTGATCTAGTTGAACCATTGCAAGATCAACCTAACAAAACTTGACGACCTCCCATGGCAGAAGCAAATAAAGACAAGGGGTCAAGAGATCCTTTCAAAATGTTTCTTGAGGAAGCCCTTGAGAGATAGAGGGACGCGTTGATGGATAACTTTGCCCAGATCCTTCGATGGATACCCACATGCGATGCATCTTCATCTAGTAGCAACTATAGAGGTGCCACTCCTTTTAAGGTACAAGTTAACTTTGATATTCACATATTTGAAGGCATGATACATGCAGGCACCGTAGATAAATGGTTAAATCTATTGGAAGGATATTTTTCAGTTCATGAATTTTCCAATCAGGAAAAGATTATATTTGCAGTTCTAAAAGCCGCCCCACACGTCAAGGATTGGTAGGAAACCTATTGTGAACAAAAGGATGAGAGTGAAGCCTTGTTGTTTTCAGCCACACCCACTTGGAATTATTTGCGAGATGCCATCAAGGAACAATATTGCCCTGTCAGGAGATATGAAGACAAATACATAAAGTAGACCACGCTACGACAGGGAAGGGACCAAGATGTGCTAGAGTTCACAGATATTTTCCATACCCTTTGCACGAAGCTGGGTATCAAGGATACAGAGTGGAATTTGGTGCTCAAGTACCATGGCTGTGGTAAGCCACTTGATGCCCCTGTTGAGTAAGAACTGGACCAATAACATAGTCAGAGGAATTTGTCTCAATCTCAAATGGTTGTTGCAGTTCTGGTAATGTGAGCACTGGTGCAGAGTAGATGCGATGCTTCAACTCGGAAAATTCCTTCTGTTGAGTTTCAAACCAAAAGAACTTTTTTTTTTCTCTGCCCTTGGTGACTTGAATTAAAGGCCAAGTGATATGAGAGAACCCCAACATGAACCTGCGGTAGAAATTGGCAAGACTTAGAAAGCTGCGAAGCTCCGTTATAGTGGTTGGGGATGGCCAATCCCAAATGACTATTATCTTGGTTGGGTCCACATATACACCCTTCTCATCAATGATGTTCCCTAGATATTGATCCTTGGTCATGCAAAAAGTGCATTTCTCCAAATTGGTACACAACTTGTGTTGTCACAGGGTTTGGAGGACCTGTCAAATATGGTGGAGTGCTCTTCCCAACTCTAGCTGAAGATCAATATGTCATCTAAATACATCACTACAAATGTGTTGGTGAAGGGCCACAAGATGTCGTCCATCAATCTCATGAAGGTTGTGTGGGCATTCATCAACCTAAAAGGCAATACCAATCATTCAAAATACCCTCCTTGGATTTGAAGGTAGTCTTCCACACATCAGAGGGTTTGATAGGAACCTGGTGATAACCAGAATTCAAGTCAATCTTGCTTAACTATTTGGCCCCCTTGAGCTAGTCCAAAAGGTCATCAATTTGTGGGATTTGGTACCTAATATGTACAATGATCTTGTTTAATGCCCGATAGTCAATATAGAGTCTCCAAGTCTCGTCCTTCTTCTGTACCAATAAAATTGGGCTCCCATAGGGTGATGAGCTTGGCCTGATGTGCCCTTTCTGCAATAGCTCCTGAATATTCCTCTTGATCTCATCATTCTCTAGAATAAAGCATCGATAGATTGGTCCATTGGGTAATGGCATACCTGGGGTCAGATCGATGGAGTGCTTGACCTAACAAGTGCAGAGGTACCCCCGTAGGTGAGGCAAAAATGTCTATGTACTCCTTCTCAAACTTGTCCATCTACTGCTAATGTGCGGAGGAGCCCTATATGGAAGGCATGACCATAATATTCTTCTTTTCCTGAGGGTGAATCATAAGGAAGAAAAATTTCCTAGTCTGTGAAATGATCTTATTGCATTTCTTTGTAGATATCAAAGAGATGGCGTTAGGCGAGGCTACTTCGGTATCCTATACAACTTATTTCCCAAATTAATAATCACAGAGCGGTGTCTAGACTCATATACAACATGCCACTTCCACAAGTATGATTGTCCTAATAATGCATCATAAACTTCAAGAGGAGAAACATGACACAATACCTCTTCCTTTAAGGGCTTGATGATGTAGGGAAGGCAACACTGCTGGCTGACACAGAGATCTTGTCCTTAGTAAATCCACCCGATGGTGTAGGAATGTGGATGTGCTGTAGTTGGTAGGCCAAACTACTTCATGACCTCTACTGAAATGAGGCTCTTTTGGTTCCCGATGTCGACAATGAACTGCAACAGAGAAACCTTCACCCACATCTATGAGTGGAAGAGGCATTCCCCCTCCTCTGGATCTTCTGGCTCATTCTTCTAGATCTTGGTGGTGGTCACGTGGCAATGGGCTTCACGTAAAAAAATTTCTTCCCTTTGTCATTCCTCTTGTTCGATTTTGACTCAAAGTTAGAACATGCATCTGATTCAAAAGCCTTCAGCTCCATCACCATTGATTTTTTGGCCAGACACTCACTTGTGCTGTGAGTGGAGCTCTTATAGAACTCACACCATTTTCCTGTGTCCTTCTTTGTCTTCATGGTGTTGTTCTATGCTTGCATCTTCAGTGGGTTGTCCTGGGTCACTCTGCCTTGGGTTTGTCCTTTTCTCTACGGTTTGGGGGTGCCTTTCCCTTGCTTCAGATTTACAAATCCAAATTATTTCTTCTTCTGTTAAAACTTCTGCTCAATCTTGACAGCGTATTGGTACACCGTGCCGAGCAAGGAGATGTCCAAGAACTCCATCCCGTCTTGGATGTACTTGTGTAGGTAGCCACGATACTAGTACGAAATGTCGCTTAGAATCCTTGATACCCAACTTTGTGTGAAGGTGTTGATGGTGTTGGAACCGCCAACATTCAGGGGATCAGCCCATATGAAGTCCCAACTAGACCTCACACCATTGGAGTCCCATCCAGTATGATGGCCCGATTGCCATTATCTTAAGGATTTGCCTCAAATCTTGCTTATCAACACAGGAGAGTGGTCTGCTTTGTCTTCGAGAAGTGAGGTTCATGTGCTTGGTGATTGCTAGTGTTACTTATGTCAATGGTTCTTTCACTATAGAGGGAGAGGGTGGGAGTAAGTCCCAAGTTGGTTGGAAGGAAGCCCTAACTTTGCTAGGAACACACAACACAACAGGATGTGCATAGCTTCTGGAGGAGTAGTCCACATGGATGCGACGGTCAAACACACAAGGGAAGATAACATGTAAAACACTCAACGGATGAGTCCACACGCGTGCAATGGTTGTTATAACAAATTTTATGTGAAAGGTCTGTCTAATGTTCGCGGAGGTAGCCACCACGAGAAGGACAACGCTAATATCATATACAACACATTTTCATTAACAGATTATGTATTACAACAAGTGAATGAGTTCAAGTGTTAAACACAGGTTAAAGAAACATGCATCACAAGTGTTCAAGATTAGTCTTACAACAGTTAAAATACATGTGTGAGAACGTGCTGGCCTATTAGCAGGCTTTTGAATTAAGTGAAAGTTCAAAGACACATCATTACACAATATGTCACTAACCCCATGGGTGGGGCATTGGAGCCACTACTCACTCCTCAAAGAAAATATTATTGATGGTCTTGGCTATGTGGGAGGAGCCGAGGTGAAAAAGTCCTTTGCATGTACAAATGAGGGGGTATTTATAGCCAAGGGTGAAACTGATCCTTGTGGCTGTTCGACTACCCTCATGACTGGTTAACTTCCATGAATTTTCGACTTTACATGACTCTTTGTACAACAAGTGGGTCTCTTGGACTTCCATGTTACATTACATTGTTTGAAAGTATGGCCCACATTAGAGATGTGGATGACATGACTCGTGACATGACTTGACATGACAGTGCTAGTACATTCGTGTTGCTGCTGGTGTACATGTTGAGCTACAATGCTGCTGGTTAATGGATTTCCTCATGGTGTGTCATAGATTCACCTCCACATGGAAAATTTCATGGAGTCTTCGATTGTCGTTGGTTTTCTTGATGTTTATTTTGTACGTTGCTCCTTTTTTGTATGTTGGTAAGCTCGATAGGTTTGTCTATTTGTGAATGGTGCATGTTCATCTGTCTATCTGTCCATGAGTATATCTTGCATGTTTTCTCATCCGTCTATCTGCAAACAAATATTTGCATGATCATCTGTTTGTGAGCACATCTCTTCGCATGCATCGTTTGTTCGTTCATTGGTGAACTTGTCCTTTTGCATGTGCTCTCTTTGTTCATCCCATCCAACATTGAACCATGTTCATTTGTGTACTTGTACCTGCAGTCACTCGTGACGAGACGACATCAAATCCAAAAAACTCCTAGTATACCATGATACATGAACATTTCGGATGCAGGTGACTAGGAGAGGCAACAAGGTTGCGAGGTGTGATGGAGGCTCCGAGCACTGCTAATGAAAACTACAAAAGAGTCACTGGGTGATGAAGATGGGCAATTTAGATCGACAGTGACTTTCCACGGGGTCTGGCTCAGTTGGAGGAAAAAATTGTGCAGTTTTTGGGAGGAACTATCTTGGCTATAGGAAGGTTGGGCAGGAAAAATCTGTGCAGTTTCCAGAATGAGCGGGTAGTGAGAGTTTGGCAGCAAAAATTTTGCAATTCCTTGAGGGAACTGGCAGCTAGCTACCGGGACATTGGCAACAAAAAATGCAGAATTCCTGGAGGGAAATGGCAGTTTGTTGTTGGGTCACTAGTAGCAAAAACTGCGCAATTCCTGAGGGGAACTGGTAGTCAGCTACTGGAGCTTAGCAACAAAAATTGCAAAATTCTTAGAGGGAATTGGTAGTCTACTAACGGGAGCTACTGGCGGGAAGAACTGCTTTGACTCTGGGAGGATGGCCCGTTGATCACCTCTTTGCAGTTTTTGAGTTGAGCGGACTGCTGGGCAGTAGAGGGCTTGCTCATAAAAACTGCTCAATTTTCTTGGTGAGCAGCCAGTCGACTATCGGGAAGCTTGGTTGGAAAAACTGTGCAATTTTATGAGGGAGACAGGGATGGGCACTGAGTGTCTATCCAACCTATCTGCGAAATTTTCTCACTCAGTGGAGCGGGAAAGGTCTACAATCTCTGCACAATTTTTGAGGGGTGTTAGTCTTAGGGTGCCTACTGGGTCAAACTATTCGGTTGACCAACATGAAGGCTGATTGATTAGCTTGTGAGAAGTGCAACTTGAAATGACTTTCTTGGTGATTCTGCATTGTTCAGGGTGACAATCGATCAAATCAATAGTGGGGTGATGGTCTAGCTTTCATAGGGGAGTACGGCTATCTGAACTTAAGCAAAATGACTAAGCGTGTGAATCATTGGAAGATGCATATGTGATCCTGCAAACACACGCTTACATGACTCGATGACGAGACGACTCAAACCATCCAGACACACATGTTCAACATGGCTGACTGATGGTGCAAGCGACAAGTGCGACACTTGTGATTCATTGTTTATTGACCGTGATGATGCTTTCATGAGAGTGAATACGGCTCTGTGTGTGAATGCGATAGATGTTTTCATAGTGAACACAACATGTACACATGAAGCGAAGACCTTGAGCATGACCAAAACAGGGTCACAAGCATGAATTTGGAATCAACATGCAAAAAATTGGGTGAAATGAACAAGCAAGGCAGTTGTGAAGACTCACAAAAGCTCATGGAGTGAACTCAGCTATGTGCAGTCATCAAGTGAAACTCTCAAGGGAGGATCCAAAATTGGGTGCAGGCCAAAATTTTGGAGGGTAGTTGTAGCCACTACAACACTTGGCGACACACTGGTAGAACTCCAACTTCTTTGTTTTGGTTCACTAGTAGCATAAGGCCTTGGTATTTCTGGGAGTATTGAATCATTGTGCAGGTTACTTGGGCTTCTCCACTTACCTCATGGACATACATGATTCACCTTTTTACAACTCAGTCAAACACAGTCAAAAGTTCCACTTGATCACACTGTTTAGAATCTGGGAAGGGTAGTTTAGCTCACGAGTTGAAAATTTTCAGAGTATAAGTTTTCATCTATGGTGTTGCTTCGCTACGAGCAGGCTTGGATAGTACCCTAGCAAAGTCACGCATAGACACAAACATTGTTCCACTACCAGCGAGCCTAGTTAGTACCTCAGTGGAGTTGCATGCTTCACCTATCTGTGTAGGAAGCCTTTCTATTCTTTCACCTTTGCATTTTTTTCAAGAGGACTGTGCATAGGCACTTATTTGTTTTTGGGGCAGAAGAGCGATCCCAACTTATTGAGAGCAGAAGAGGTTGTTCCTTCAAAGAAGCATGTAAGACCTCTGACACAGGTTTTCTGATTTAGATTTTTCCCATTTCCGTTTCTACTAGTTGGATGAGCTTGAACACACAAAGTAGAAGGCTGAGTATAGGCATGAGGCTTCTTAGTGTGGACACAGGTTCATGGTTGGACCAAAACTTCCCTTGTAGATGGTTTGTATTTTCCATCAAGACTTCATCGGCCGAAGGTTATAACCAAGCACAAAGAAGATGAACACAAGATTGACCAAGTGCTGCAATGTCACAAGTCTCTTCAATTTCAGCCACATACTCTATTCAAAAGCCAGAACATAGTAGTTGGAAGCACTTATTTCCATAAACAAAAGTAGGAAGCTATGAAGCAAACAAGAAAAATGTAAAAAAAATAGTAAGCATAACAAACAAGACAAAACAAAGATAGTAAGCAAAGCAAACAAGATGAAAACAACAAGCATCAAGCACACTATGTACATGGCATGGGGCACGACCCAACCTATTGGAAGTAATGTTTGAGATCTTGGACATTGATAGGAAGGTTGTCAACCCTCTCTTCAAGTGATTGCAGATGGTACATGTGCGGGCCAAATTTCTCGTGGATTGTGTACGAACCAATCCACAAGGACTGGAATTTCATATGTTTACCTTTGTCTTCATGGGACTTATCCCATTTCAGAACTAAGTCACCAACACCAAAGTTAGCTTTCCCTATAGACTTCTTCTCTAACCATCTCTTGATACAATTTTGGTGGGGTGTTAATTTTTCTTTTTCTTTCATCCTTTCTTCTTGAAGCTTATAGAGAGCATCCATCCTACACTGAAGTAGCTGGCAAGGCTTGCCTTGAGATTCTTGGGAAAGCTGAAGTGCAGGCAAGTAGATGTTTGGTGGAAGGATGACTTATTTACCGTAAACTAGGAAGTATGGTGAGGTATTCAAAGAGGGCTTGGATATTGCACGGTTAGCCTTTAATGAATTCGTCAGGGCAGTATGCTAGTTGCACAGCTAAGAGAAAATGATATTATTTATTATGCGAATGAGGTTTTTATTCGTGGATTCTACGAGACCGTTTCCTTGCGAGTAATAGTTAGATGAATGGTTTAGCACAATACCATTCTATAATGAAAAATCATAGAGTTTCAAAGACAAAAAGTACATTGCATGATAAAAAACAAGTGATACTGGAACGTCGAAGCGTGAGATGATGTTCTATTGGAGGAAGTTGATGACCTCTTGGTCATTCACTTGTTTTAGTGGAACTTCTTCTGTCGACCACGTGAAGTAATCAGTTACTGTTAGAATGTAGCGGTGTTTCTTTGACCAATGTGGGAAGATTTCCCCAATGATGTCCAGGCCCCATTGTTGGAATGGTTCGGTCACTATAACAGGGTGCAGTGGGGCTGCTGATCTTCGTGTTCTCCCGATGCATTGTTGACAGAATGGGAACTTGTATGCATAAGCATGTGCATCCTTGAATAATGTCGGCCTATAGAAACCATCTCGCATAACTTTGTGCACGGTGGTGTTTCCCACAAAGTGACCCTCGATGGGTCCTTCATGCAGATCTTGAAGTACCTTCTCTGATTCATGTGCCTCCAAGCACCTGAGCAAAACTTTGTTACTATGCTTTCTATAAAGCACTCCATGCACCGACTGATATGCTAAGGCTTTAAGGCTCAATTCCATCTTCTTCCCGATGGAAAAGTGAAAGGGTATGGTTCCATGTTCAAGGTAATGGTGCACATTTGCGTACCAAGAGGTTCCATCTTTAGTGGGTGTTGCTTGCCTTATATCATACATTTTAATTTCATGCTCCCAACTAACGAGCTCTTCTTCACTCTCCGGAGTGTGTACTGCTTCAAATGCAAGTCTGCAGAGCCCATGTCCTTTGATTGTGTGAATTGGATTGATTTCAAGATCATACTCTTGCAAGCCTGTCATCTAGTTTGCACGTCGTTCACCCAGTTCTAGTTGTACAAGCAATATGTGTACTGTTGGGTGAGGGATGAAGACTATGCCGTTGTTCTTTAGTAAGTAGGCCTGAAGTGTCTCACTACCTTTTACACTGCATACACTTATTTATCAATGGCAGGGTAGTTAAGCTCTGGTCCCTGCATGCTTTCACTCATGAAGGAGATGGGACATTCATTGTTCGTTTCGTTCTTCTAAGTGAGTACTACAACTAGTGAATTATCAGAGGCTTCTGAAATGGCCTGCTTGATCCAAGCGAATGCATACTTTTCCCTCTTGCCCCAGCTGTAGAATGTATCTTTCTTGATCATGTCCTGCATGGGATTGACTATCTGCGCATAATCCGAGATGAAATTCCTGAGGAATTTTATCTTGCCCAAGAAGGACTGCATGGATTTCATATTGGTTGGGTGAGGGATCTGTGTAACAGTCTGGACCCAGTCCAGATTCACCTTGATCGCTCTTTTGGCAACAATGTGTCTGAGGAGGTTCCCCTCTGACATTGCAAATACACTCTTTTTGGTATTCAAGGAAATCTTGTATCTTTGGCATCGCTCAAATATTTTCTTCAGTTGGCATATATGGTCTTCTCGTCTTCTTGAGAACACAATCACATCATCGAGGTATGCCACTACACTATGTCTGATGAGTCCGCAAAAATAAATGTCCATGGTGCATTGAAAGGTTGCGCCTACATTTACAAGCCCAAACGAAATTCATCTGTAAGTGAACGTACCCCACTTGGTACAGAAAGTAGTTTTAAGTTTGTCGAGTTCTACTACCAAAACTTGATTATATCCTGAGAAATCGTCAAGAAGAGAAAACATCTATGCCCTAGATACTGTTTTTAGAATGTGGTCCATGGATAGCATGAGTTAGTTTTCTTTGCCCGAGGAATGTTTACGTTATGGAAATCAACACACAAGTGGATTTCCTCGAATTTCTTGCGTATAGGAACAATATTTGAAACCCATGTGGAATGACAAACTTTTTATATGGTTCGTGCATCCAACAACTTAGTAAGCTCTTTTTATATGAGGGGTTCAAGTGATATATGTACTTTTCTCAGCTTCTGTTGATATGGCTTGAACCCTTCTTTGATTGGATAATGTGTTGGATGGTCCGTGTGTCATAAGTTTTCAGATCATCATATGTCCACATGAACATATATTGGTACTGTTTGAACAAGCAGACAAATGCTTACCGCTCTTGCTATGTGCAACATGTACCAAGATTGACAAACTTCAGATCTTGTTCTATTCCTAGTTTGATCAGTTTGTGCATCATGGTGGAACTATGGTTCTTGTTGTTCCTTGGCCCCTGAAAACGTTCTTGCAAGTCACAAATATTTTCCAATTTTTCCACACCTTTTGTGATAAGGTGGCATTTCTTGTTACCAGCTTCTACTTGTAGGGAGTGCTCGTGCTCATCATCATTTATCGCTGCATCTTTGAAGACGTTAGCATTTTCCATGAAATGCAGTATCTCTTGATCATCATTAAACACGTGTAAATTAGTTATTTAATCTGGGATAAATGGTTTGTACAAAATTTCAATAGTAAATCTATCCCTAATTGGTGAAATTTTTGAATATGCATTTGCGAGAGCATTGGTAGCTACATTATGCGTACATGGTACTTTAATGATGTCAAATTCTTGGAAGTTAGAGATTAGCCTCCATACATCTTGCTGGTAACTTTTGAGATGTGGTGAAAAATAATGGATGGTGTTACGTACCTGCCGTACCACTATCTTTGAATCACCTACCACTTTGAGCACGACCACGTTGAGGCTGATGGCTTTCTGCAAGCCTAACATGAGTGCTTTATACTCAACAACATTGTTCGTGCACTCGAACTCCAAGCGACTTGAAACCAAATGCTTCCTATTGTAAGGGTCGATCAATACATACCCGACTCCCGATTCATCCTGTGTGTTTGATCCGACAAAGTACATGGTCCACAACATGTCTGTACACGGACCACTTGATGTGGTAGTACTATTACTACTACTGTTGCTACTACTACTGCTACTATTGGTACAATGTACTATACAAGTTTCATTACCATCAGTTGGGCAAGGAAGGAGTCCCAACTGCGTGTTTAGTGGGGTTGGGGTTGGCCATGCAGGATAACACCCCAAAGTTGTTTCTAAGAGGAAGTTGCTAAACACGAGTTCTGCGAAGGCCAATGGTTCATTCTTGCTATTAAGGGGAATGACACTGTGCTTCATATACCTCTTGGACAACACCAGGATTTGGTTTCATTTTCCCTTGTACGGAAGCCACATGTGAGACTAGTCTATAGTGAAATATCTGTCTAGCTTGTTGGACCAGTCTCTAGTGAATAATAGATCGTATACTTCCAGTATGTCCACAACAACTATGTTGATGCTTTGGTGGAGTCAACCATCATAATGTAGTTGGATGATCACATCTCGTAGTTCACTAATCACTAGTACCAATGTTCGATAAAGCTGGATGATCTGTGTAGATGTCTTGCTCCATTGTGCATTGATCTTTTTCGCAATGGAGAGCGGGATGATGTTGGTTGCCGCATCAGAATGAAATAAGCAGTTGTGAAAATTGCAGTTGAAAATTTCAAATGATAGCAGGAATGGAGGGAAACCTGAGTGTTCTTCTTCCATCTGAAGTGTGTTGGGCACAGTAGAAAGTGATTCAGGAGGTGTGCTTGCTCCCTTGTTGGTAGAGGCTACACTGTCCGTCGTTGTTTGTCCCAACGCATGAGGCAAGATGTCTCATTGACTCTGCATATTAGCTAACTCGAACAAACTGATGTTCACTCGAGGTTTCTTCATGTCATCTACAACATTGTACTCCAAAGGTGGTAGACTCACCGAGGTATCTAGGGTATAACATATGTTCATCTTGTTCGGTGGAGTGTTCTGGAGTTTGTTGCTCATGGGGGTACTCTAGTCTACCATTGTCTTCCCGGACTTGTTCTATGTTTTTTGCTTTGGGGAAGCCGGTGGATCAACCTTCCTCAACAATAGTGTAATCTTTTCTTGTGCTTCCACAAGTTTAAGGGGAGCCCCTTTACTCCTGAGATTGTATAGGTCATTTTTCTTTTGGGGCTGCTTCTCAGTGTTCATCTTTGACATTGCTTGTGAGCATTGATATAAGTTCACCACATGCCCAAAATTTGATGGTTCATCAGATGCAACCTCTTCATCATTGTCAGTTTCTTCTGATTGCTCCTACATACTGTTTTCTGCATCAAAAGTATGATTGCATATAGAGTTCGCAACTCGCTTCCGATCCAAACAAGAGTTCTCGGGGTGATGTTGTTTGTGGAATGAACATAAATTAGGATATGCACACTATTCAACTTGGAACACAAATCTCTACGTAATTTTTAAATGGTATCGATTGATAGCTAATGAACTTCTTACCTGCCTTTGCCTGGGCAGACGACTGCTTGCAGATGTGTCCATTTTCCATTGTTTGAGCTCAGACACTTCCATAGTCAAGTTATTGATGAGGCTAATGAGGGTTTCAATATTAGTTGCTTCCTTATCTCTACCCTTGCTTGCTATCGCTTGGGACTTCCTGCTCGCATCTTTGGAGTCCTTTGTGGATTCGTCATCCTTGATGACTCCAATTGCACGTAGGTCTTTCTCAACAACAATAACCTCTTCACAGTTTTCTAGGTGTGTTGGTTTCGCAGTTCGCTTGACGAGTTGCACAATGCTGGTCGACAGTGCAGATGTGTAATAATCAACAGTGATGGAGTCATGAGGTTTGGTGTCCATTGCAAATTTGAGGTTCACATGCATATTGAACATAAATATAGGATATCTTAGTGAATTATTCTTCCACATAAATTTATCTAATGCACTTGGGTTCTCTTGTATTTGTTGAATGTTCTTACCTACTTTTTAATATTGCTTCCATACCATCCTTGCTTCTTCCACCCAAGAAAATTGGAAAATGGAAATAGCATATGGTACACTATTTGTGCCTTCTTCTTTCCTTGAAACTACATCTCCCACCATATTATGTTTTCCTTTCGTGTAGATTATTTCAATGTCATAACGTATCTTTATATCCCATTTCTGTTTCTATTTTAAATATAATCATTCTCTCAAGAAATACTTCAAACTATCTAATATGATCTATTTTCACCTTGAAGTGTCTTCTTATTAGGTAAGGAAAACATTTATTAATTGCATGTAATATGGTTAACATTTTATTTCAAAAATGGGCTTGATTAAGCTCTTTAAGTTGCTTGCTGTCAAAGGAAAGGTGTCTTCCTTCTTTCATTAAAACTATGCTAATTCCATGCCTTAATACATCACCCTTTTTTTATGAAGTTAGGGGTGGTCAAAATAAGAGTTGTAGACATAGTATCCTTAAGTTCATCAAAAGATTGGTTTCTTTCTGATTTCAACAAGATGCCTCATTTTTAATAATGTTGTTAGAAGTGTTGTTATTTGACCATAATTATTGACAAACTTGTGGTATAGCCCATCAATCATAAGGATCCTCTAGGATTAGTCAAGGTTTTGGGAATCGTCAATTCCATCATAGCTTTAATTTTTTTAGGGTCCACTTTGACACCTTCATGAGATATATTATGATATAAATACCCTATTTTTGAACCTTAAAGCTTGGTACGATTTTCATATAGTTTTTTTTTTCTAATAGTTTTAAGGCCATGTCAACATTTTGTTCATGCTCTTACTAAGATTTACTGTAGATTACCATATCATTAAAAAGTACTAACACAAATTTTCTGAGAATGATTTTAAATAAAATTCATAAGGCTTTGAATTGTGGAAGGCATATTAGCAAGGCCAAATGACATTACAAAACTCACAATAACCTTCCGTTGATGGTGCTGGAAATCCACCAACATATAGGGGGTTTCCCCGATGTGTAGTCCCAATTAGACCTCACATCGTTTGGAGTAGGAGCCCCATCTAGAGTATTGGCCTGACCACCATAACTTAAGGTTTGCCTTGGTTTCAATGGATAACATAAGAGATTATCCATGTAGCCTTTGAACAGAAAAGTAAGTTGACATTGTGAAACACCAATTTCCATGTGTAAAAGGAGGCCTTCATGAGAGGGGAGACAAGAGTGGGTCTCTAGAAGGAAAGTAATAGTAATATCCTAAGAGAGGCACATGAGATAAGAAACAGTTTCGTTAGTTATCTAGAAAAACTGAAGCCTTACAAAAACTGAAGGAACTCTATGACTCACACTCTGCACTTGAAGTTGTTTAACTCATGATTAAATTGCTCAACCTTGCATTACAAAATGGTGATCCTCTTGCTCTTACATCAGAAGTAAAATCTATTATGCATGATATCAAAGTCACTAATTTTGAACTCAACATTCCTTTGATAGATTTTTTCAAGGCACTTTATCCCACTTACTCAAATTATTTTGAGTCATTGCAAGCAAATGGAAACCTCAAAGAAATCATCTTTGACTCCCTTGTGAAAAAAATTGTTGAAAGAGAGAAAGCTTTTGGGAAGAATACAACTCCTCAGTCTTTTGAAGAGACTATGTGTCTTTCACATAAAGTGAAGAATCTTGCTCAAGATCCTTCCATAAGAAGAGGTGGTCGAAGAGGAAGAGGAAGAAGAAATTTCAGAGGCAGTGGGGGTAGAGACTCTCAAGGAGAAAAGTCAGATTTTCATTGCATACATTGCACAAGAGATGGATCACATGATGCATCCACATGCAAGTTGTCTTGGGACAGAATAAAGCAGGAAAGAAACCAAACCAAAGGTAAAACTAATGACAAAGAGAAAGGTAAATCACCTGAATCCATTCACTCTGTTGTGGCACACTGTAATATTGGGGTAAATGAAAACTTATTTAATGCTTCACTTGCTTCTTGGAAAAATGATTGGTTGCTTGATTCAGGAGAAACTTTCCACATGACCGTTAGAAGATATTTTTTTGAAGAATTTACTGACAATGTTGATGGAGCAGTATACTTTTTAGATAAATCAAAACTCAAGCCATCATGGCTTGGCACAATCAAGATTGAATTGCCTGGTCTTCCAAACTTTCTTCTGCATCATGTTTTATATCTCCCAAAACTAAGGAGAAAGTTGTTTTCCTTGGTCCACATCTGCCAGCAAGGACACTCCATTCATATGTTTGATGACAAATTTGAAGTGAGAAAAGCATTAGATCACTCTATTGGGAGCGGGATCCCCCAAGGGCGGTTTTGGGGCTAAAAGTCCATATTTAAGTCAAGTTTTTGTAATATTATTATAAAAGACTCTGCATTTTGTGGTCACAGAGCATGAAGGTATTATGTGTCACAAAGGGTAGTTTTCCCTTAGTTTTGTAAAGTAAAGTCGGCTGTAAGAGATCTACCCATGGTCCGCTAACCATGGGATTGTATAAAAACAGCTAAGCTCTAGGTAGTTAGAGATAGATATGGATCGATAGAAGAAGTAAGAGAGTTGTAGCTTTAGAGTGAGAAGTTTGAAGTTTGAAGTCTTGGGTTATAACGTAGGTAGAGGCTCTGTAGCTGAGTGTGCAGAGGCCTAGGGTAGAAGTCCGCAGCCGAGTGCACAAACCCCTGCAGCTGTGTGCGCAGGGTGAACAAAGCCTATAATACTTGGAAGATATTAATAAAAGGAGTTATTTTGCAATTTCTGTGTATTTGTTTTGTTGATGGGTTTTGGATATTTTGTGTATAAATTTTCTTTATTATGCTTATATGGTGCGCGAATGAATGCAATTACATTGAATAATTGAATGCAATCATGAATACCTACTTACGCAGTGATAACTTTAAGTATTTGACAAGATAAGCATATCACTTAGTATAATTAAGGAATCTGTACTGCACGCTGCCATAGAAGCACGAAAGTACCCAAGCCACAGGTCAGGGTAGTGTGACGGTCGACCATATACTTTCGCGAAGGTATTGAAGGTCGGAATAAAGGGTTTGTCTTACAAGCCCTAGAGCAATATCATCTGCACGAAGGCAAGGATAGAAGAGATCAAGTGACATCACAACCATCTCAAGGGTGTGAAAACTTGGTTCCAGCATCCCCCCCATACTGCTTCGGGTGAGACTTTGTTCTGCGCTTCGCGGGTTGATGCCGAAAGGAATAGTAGTATAGGGTTTTGTTTGGTTGATTAACACTAAACTTGAGTTAGGCCCCCTCAAGCCAACAAATGGTTCTGTTGTTTGGACCAGAATCTGCATAAGAGATGTGTGATGACGTATTATTGGAATCCAACTAAAAAGGAGATTGGAGACTGGTTGGATAAAAAAATCCACGAATTTGCGACACAGGAGAACAGAAACCTATGACTGACAAAGGAACAGTGGTTGGACCGGTACCTATATACAGATACCCACGAGATATTTTTCTGCTCTTTCCCTATTGAGCTTTACGAGTGGATCACAAATCTAGAAGATAGCCAAGGAAGGTGGAAACTTAACGGTCCTATTGTATGGACCCCAGAGCTAGTGCGAAGGTTGGAAGCATTGGAGGATAAGATCGCCCACGCTTTTGATCATTGGGTTGATTGCGTCATAGGAGGATTTGTGACTGAATTCACGATCGACACCTCATTCAGCTATAGTGAGGTGGAGCAACGCTTTTTCAAAGGATCACGAGGTAAGTACGTAAAATCTTTGAATACTTGGATTAAAATGTAGTTGTGCGAAAAACAGGTTATGCAACTACCTTAATGTTCAAGATTACGCGAAGTGGAAAAATTTACAGAAACGAAGGAAATAAGGGTCTAGAGTATAACCCCTTGATTTCACCTCCGCGAAGGGATGAAGAAGGGATAACGAAGGTTTCTCTGCGAAGTGCTATTTAGTTAATAAGACCAGGATTCCTGCAAATACCACCTTCACCCACACCACCTTTGACTTCACCACCATCGCCTCCAACTTCACCCATACCACCTCCACCTCCACCGCGGTTCAGTATGGCAAATACGATGAAGTTTCCTTTGTTCAAAGGCTTGGGAAATGAGGACTCAGACTAATTCTGGTTCATTATAAGGGATGCATGGGAAGCTCAAGGTGTTATAGATGATCATATAAACGAGGCGACACTGGTTAGCACTCTGCAAGATCGCGCACTAACTTGGTATATTAAGTACTCTAACGATAACTTTAATGCTGGAGTAGCAGACATCCAAACATCACTAAATAGGGAATTTAGCATGCCTAAACTTGAGGTGCAGTCGACTGTGGGATTCAAAGAGATCACGATGCAACCAGGTGAGATGCCTTGGGAACTAGATCAGAGGCTAAAATGTACAATCCACGAAGCCAATATGAATTTGACAGATGGAAAACATTTTGAGTGGTTTGTGGCTTCACTACTACCACACTTAAGGAGTGCGCTATCGCAGCAGAAGATAACAACTTAGGCAGAGGCCTTGGATATTTCCATGAGACTACATGAGACTCCGATGCAAGATCCTAATCTAGGAGTTTAGTAGATCCATGCGTAGTTGAATAATTTGTGTCTTGAGATGCAAAATCTAAAGCAGGACAGGACGGTTCGACCAGAGGTACACAAGGAGGTATGGTGCTTGAAATGCAAGAGTTAGGGTCATGACAAATACCATTGCCCAGTCTTTGCAAATTACCTTGCAGGAGGAGGACCGATGCCTTTAAGATCAGAAGCTCAAGCAGGGCCTAGTGTGGGGCCTACATTATTGTACGCTATCTGTCAGGTAGCCGGAAAACATTCCACGGAAAATTGTCACTTGCTACAAAAGTATGTACAAGCACCACAAAACCTGTCCTACAACTTTGGTAGGTCTGTAGGACATGATGAGTGTACTTGCAGGAGCTATGAATTGATGATGGATAGAACTCCCGCCTACAGGGTTTAGGCCAAAATGCAACCCCTTGAACAGAATGTAGGGATGGCACATACAAGATTTCAGGGGCGCGGAAGAGGGCGAGGTAGAGGAGGACATGGCAGAGGTCACAGACAATTGATTTGCTACAATTGTGGAGGACAAAAACACTATGCCCGTGATTGTACTAATCCTACACGTCCATCATACAAGTATTGCACGTTGTTTGATCATGAAACATAAGACTGTCCTACGTTGATAGCTAGGATATGAGACAAAGGGGCACTACCACCTCCACTGACTCAAAACCTACAGATGATGAGGTCTGAGCCACGTGAGGAAGATCTGAACGTAAATATAGTGCTCAGGAGAGGGATCACGACAAGGGATGAGAAGGGGAAACAACTAGAAGATAGTACATGGGTTCGTAAAACCTTGACGAAAGAGGTTGAGTTCAATTTGGAGTGTGCTCGTGAAACCTTCATGGAAGCTAAGAAGAGCTTTGCTGAGGCCTCCACCTCAAGAAGAAAGGATAAACCTAAGCTGGAGATGGACCCTTCCATGCTCACAACTTTCCTAGAAACCTGTATGAAGTTATTGCATGATAGTAAGGCTATTAAAGGGTTACAAGAACTCATCAATAGATGCGTTGGGACCGCTCTAGGTGAGCTGCGTGTAGTATGAAAAATTGGCAAGCATAAAACAAGGACGAGATGTGAGATGAGATTGATCGCATAAATAGGAGGGTATGAAATGGATCAGGTCATTTTGGACTTGGGGTCAGATGCGAATGTCCTACCAAAGCAGACTTGGGAGCAAATGGGGAGACTTGTGCTGCAATGGTCTCCGATTTAGCTAAGGATGGCGAACCAACAGAAAATCATCCCCATGGGGCGGCTGTAGGGGGTGACTATGGACATTGAGGGAATGAGCGTGCTGGAGGATTTTGAAGTAATAGAGATAGTGGATGATAGCAATCCCTACCCTGTGCTCCTGGGAATTGATTGGGCTACTGATATGAATGGGGTAATCAATCTGAAGAAGCGAAAGATGATATTTGAGAAGAAACCATTGCGTGTAACAATACGCCTATATATTGCTAAAGGACCGTGCTATACGAAACCAGTCTACGATTATGAGAGTGATGATGATCTGGAATGCATCTATAAGATAACAACACGAGACCAAGACTGGGTGAATCTCACTGCAGATGGATGGATTACATGGGATCAAGAGAGTTCTTGCGCTTCAGACTTCGAAAAATAAATAGAACGCTGGCAGAATCAGTTACACGAAGTAACTACGTTGAATTGCAACACGATGACTTGGTCGCTATGTTGTGCGTTGTCAAAGGAAAGAAATATGCCTATATATGATGGTCTAAATGAGGTAGATATACTTTTAGATGCATTTGAAAGGGAGGTACCAGAAAAGCAGCGCTTCCAAGCCTTGGCTTGGGCACTGTGCGCTATGCCTGCAAGATGGTGGGGTAGGCACAAGGCAAGATTTGATAATTAGTGAAAATGTAGGAGGATGATGAGAACATGATTTGGGAAGCCTAAGATGCGAATGACGGATAAGTACGATGGAAAGAATGATCCGCGCGCGCATCTGGCTAAATGGACGTAGGCTTATGGAGAAAAGCCCCAACTGGAGTGGGTGCACCTATTCTATCATACCCTGGATGTTATCCTAATGAATTGGTATATATAAATAGAGCTCCACCATGGGACAGGCGACTGGGATATCCTACGTGAAGGATTCATGATGACATTCAGTTTTGAGGATGGGTTTGACAGTATTGATGAAGCACTACAAGAGGTGAAAGTAGCCATCTTTAGGATACCACAAGATCCTTTAGACCTAATTCAGCATGAATGGGCTACTCAGCTGAGTCACGCACTCGAATGTTATAATGTAATTGTTGAAGATGAGGATGAGGATCTAGAAACAAAAGGCCACCGTGAGGTTCAAGGACCACAAATTGAGAACCCTGATATAACCGCACTAGTGAAAACAAAAAAAATGAACATTGGTATGGAGGTAGAACCAAAACTCGTGAAGATTGGAGACTACTAGGACGACACCACTGTGGATAAGATCACTGAATTTGTCTGTGAATACCATGATTTATTCCCTACCAAGTTTACAGATCTAAAAGGAATAATTGGAGATCGAGGAGTGATGAAGATCACGTTAAAGCCCAAAGCGAATCCAGTTAAGTAGAGGCCTTACTGCCTCAATCCAAAATACAAGGAGAAAGTCTGCTTAGAGCTAGCTAAGATGCTAATGGTAGGCATCACTGAGCCTATGGAAGAATCTGATTGGGTAAACCCAATGGTGGTGCAAGAGAAGAAGCAAAAGGATGAGATAAGGATCTGCGTGTATCTCAGAAAACTGAATGAAGCTTGTTTGCATGATCCTTTCCCAACTTCGTCCACGGAAGAAGTGTTGCACAACGTAGGTGGCCAGGAAGCATATTCCTTCACTGATGGGTTCTATGGGTACCACCAAATAAAAATCGCATTGGAGGATAGGAGCAAGACAACCTTCGTGACTGATTGAGGTTGTTTTCAATACACCATAATGCCATTTGGATTGAAGAATGTGCCTGTAATCGTTTCGCGCGTGGTTGTTGCGACATTCAAGGAATTTATTCATAAGTTCTTGGAGGTATATTTTGATGACTGGATTGTATTTGGGCTAGTTAAGCACCTCGTAACAAGCTTGCGCCTAGTGTTGGATACCTGTCGAAGATACCAGATTGCGCTCAATCTCAAGAAGTGTTTGTTTTGCATTCCTTTTGGGAACCTATTGGGGCATGTGGTTTGCAGACAAGGACTGATAGTAGACCCTGCAAATGTCACAGTGATATTGAATGTGGAAGTGCTGAGGAGTGTGAAATAGCTACGCTACTCTGGGACATATGTGATATTACAAAATTTTTATCAAAGGCTATGCCCTGACCACCACGCCGATGGAAAAATTGTTAAAGAAGGATGTCACGTTTTACTGGAACAATGAATATAAGAAAAGATTGGATATATTGAAAGAAAATATGGTTAACACGCCGATTCGAGTCTTCCTACACTCGAAGAAAGAGTTTCATGTACATGTTGACGTGTCATGTATAGCGCTGGGGGCAGTACTAACACAGGATGTAGGAGAAGGCTTGGACCATCCTATTGCATTCACAAGCTACATATTATCCAAAGTAGAGAAGAATTATTCTACCTTTAAACATGAGGGGCTAGCTATGGTGTATGCACTCCAGAAGTACCAACACCACTTGCTAGGAGGCCATTTTAAGATGTATACGGATCACTCCGTGCTAAAGTACCTGGTCAATAAGTCTGTGTTGAGGGGGAAAATGAGTAGATGTCTCTTATTGTTCCAAGAGTACAATTTTGAAGTTGTTGTGAAGCCTGGATGATTGAACGTGGGACTAGACCATCTGTCATGCATCGAAACAGGGGAGGAACCTACTACTTGGAAGAAGGATTGCCTGATGCATAGATATTTGCAATGCGTGTCGTGGATGGTCATTTTGAGGATATAATAAACTTCCTAACAACAAGAACTGCACCAGAAGGATACTCTGTCCAGTGAAAGAAGGAATTAGTGGTGCGCACGACAGATTTCTCTGTCATTGTTGGGCATCTACACAAGATGGGGACTAATGAGATATTGCAACAGTATGTACTTGAGATTGAATGAAGCAGCATCCTCATGGATGCTAATGGGTACACCGCGGGAGGACATTATGCATGGAGAAAAAATCACAGAAGATTATACGTGCAGGATTGTTTTGGCCAACCCTTCATCAAGATTCAAAAGCATATTGCAAGTCATGTGATGTATGTTAAAGAATAGGTAGTCCATCGCAGAGGGATGAAATGCCTTTGAATCCACAAATGACGTTGCAACCTTTCGAGAAGTGAGCAATAGATTTTGTAGGACCCATTCAGCAACAAGGGAAGATAGGGGTGAGATACATTATCACTGTGACAAAATATTTGACTCATTGGGCAGAAGCATAGCCGATGAAGGATTGCACATGTGTGATGGTTGCGAAGTTCCTATTTGAGCATGTATTGACATGATTTGGATGTCCATGGATCTTGATGAGTGATCATGGTACGCACTTCCTAAATGAGATGATCAATGCATTAACAGAGGAATTTCAGGTATATCACCATAAGAGCACACCTTATCACCCACAAGCTAACGGGACAAGGGAGGCGTTCAACAAAGTGCTTGAAAATGCGTTGACCAAGGTTTGCAATGCTCAACGAAGTGATTGGGACCTATACATACCTACAGTATTGTGGGCTTATCGAACGACATTCAAGGATCTGACGGGACAAACCCATTTTAGGCTTTTCTATGGTGTGGAAGTTGTAATGCCTATGGAATACATTGTGCCTAGTCTATGCACAACAACGCTCACAGGTATGATGGATCACGGAGCCCTGGAAGAGAGGCTTGCATAGCTGGATGAGCTCGAAGAAGAAATATTTTTGGTTGGGTTTCACCAATAGGTCCAAAAGCAACGTGAAAAGGCATGACATGATCGACACATCAAGTTGTGAACATTTAAGGAAATGATCTAGTTTTTTTGTATGATAGTAAGTTTGATAAATTCCCTAGAAAAATCAAGATGCATTGGTTAGGGCCTTATGTTATTAAGGATATTATTGACGGAGGAGCGGTACAACTAGTCAAGTTAAACGGAGAACCCTTCCCAGGAAAGGTGAATGGTAGTCGCTTGAAGCCATACATTGGCGGTCTGGCCATGTGACTAAATGGAAGTAGCATAGTCTTAGCAACCCAAGCAGCTGAAAGGAGGTGTGGGACTATAAACTACATTGCCCAAGTTGGGAAGCTACGCAATTGGAAGATGGTGGGAAGCAAGGACATGTCACTGGGTCCCTGACAGCATGAAGGGAGCTGCGCTACCCAGGGAGAAATTGTGCAGATCGGCTGGAAAGTGACCGTTAAAGTCACTGTTCATGAAAAGATGGTAGAAGTGAGGCCAAATGGAGTGGGCGGCTAACATTTAAGATGAAGTTTATGGCTTAGATCCTTGAAAATTTGCCGCCAATCTGGCATTAATGTACCGATTTCGAGGGGAATTGTCAGATTTGAATTCAAATTTCCCCATAAATTACAAGTGGTTGTCCAATAAGAAACAATTGGCATTTTTAGTATTTAACTATTGAGATCTCAGACACCTATGGACCGAGAGTTTTCGAAGATCTCAAATAGACTCCTGCATTTGTGAACTTGCTTGAGACATCGTGAGTATTGATAGAGAGTGTTATGTCATCACCCCTATAAGTTATCGATACATAGGAGGTGGTAGAAGAGCTGGAACAAGAGATGGAGAAACAGGCTAAAGAAGCTTCCCTAGAAGTAGCTGAAGTACTGGCGGAGGTCCCTAAATCCCTGAGAACGCTGAGACTGAAGCCAACCCCGAACAAGGAGATTGTGAAGGACAAGAAGGGAAAGTAGCTTGCCATCCCGGTGCACGCGTCGCTGAGATGAAATGAAACTAAGCCCACTGCCCAGGAGAAAGGCAAGGCTATAAACCTAGAGGCAGAAGAGGATGATATCGAATAAATCCCCATGGACGATGAGGATGTGGGAGTGGAAATAGAGAAGGTTGAAGCCCAGGGTACAAACCCTCTTACACGGTTGCTAGAGCATGTCCCTCTGTGCAAACCTAAGTCGAAAGTCCCAAAGGACATTGATGAAAGTAAGAATCCCTTGCAAACCCCATTGCTACCAGATGAGATCACTTTTGACGATCTGCATTTGGCACAGGTGCCGATTTTGAAGCTCGAAGACTAGGACTTGGCAGACCATGAGAATTTCCCACACGTGATAAATGAATAGTTGATGCACCACATCATAGACAAAAATATGGGGATGACTGCATTGGAGCCATGGAAGTGGCTCAAAGGAGTAGAGAAGGCAGGATTACTCAACCTGCTTTAGGTGCCGCACTATAAACACACCCCCATGACAGTTCTAGCCATGAAGCAGCTACTGTGCTTAGTGTATGATGGGTATCTATGGCTAGAGGAGCCGATACCCATCACTGATATGTTGATTCACTGCATAACACACATGCCATATACAGGTGAAAATCTAACAATGATCTTTCATGGCAAGAGCAGTGAGCTGGCGCTTGCTGAATCAATGAAAGAAAAATTAAAGTTGGTGAAGAAGTTGTGTAGGTATGCAATCTATAACATCTATGACCCTACTGTAAAGGTGGCAACATAGATCCTTGTAGGGAAGTTCATGCGGAAGTGTTGTGCCGATGATTGTTATCGCGCTCGCACAATGATGCGCAGAAAGATCCCAATTTAACTGGTTAGACTACCATCGCGGCGAGTTCTTGGAAAAATACCGCGAAGTGCAGGAGCAAAGCAAGATGTTTCACTACGTGTGGATCTTACTATCGATTGTGATCATAGCATGGGAGCTACGAAAAGAAATACAATTCCCCTCGGTCGTGTCGGACCTTCCTGAAGCAGTGAAGTACGCTTCGCTCTGGGCAACCAAGGACGCGGAGCATGTGCGGGACAAAAAAATCTTCTGGATCCTGATGGAAATGAATATCAGGAAGGCTATCAATCGCAAGCCGTGCTTGTCACCCACGATATATGCTAACCTGCAAAGCTATGCCGAATTCAAAGTTGATTTCCATCGAATCTCAATCAGGGTGTGGAAAGAACCTACACAGAAGTGGTACGATTTTCTGTACTTGGCCATAGATGATGCCATTGATGCAATATAGCATAAATGGCTGGTGGAGTGGTGCATCTCTAACTTGGCGTTGGGTGGAAGCAAGTCTGCCACACAAAATAAGAAGGATGAGGCCAAGCTAAAGATGGCACAACTAGTCGAGAAGAGGAAGAAGGAAGCCGCTGAGAAGGCCAAGGCAGAGCAGACATGAAAGGAGGCAAGAAAACAAACAAGAGGCACATAACAGGGCTTTGAGAAAGATACGCAGTCACCTTCACCTGCAATTGAAGAAGAGGACACATAGCAGCACGATGTGGGACCCTAGGAGATGTCTGGTCGTATCAAGTGCCTGAGAGAGCCAAAAAAGGGAGGGTCCAAAAGAAGTCCAAGGCGACTAAGACCTCGTTGGACCCCATCACACTAATGGAGGGGAGACTTATACGACATCAGTGACATAGTCAAAGATGTCACCATGGAGGCCCTACATCAATTTGGAAAGAAGTAGCAGGTTGTCCTAGGGGCCATCTAGACTGGACTACATGAGTTACAGGCCCGCGTGTCACAAGTTGGTATGGCGTCTACCAGCTTGGCTACCGGCACACCAGAGGTTGCTGATATGCTGAGCACGAAGGCTTCTAGTGTGCTAGTGTTGCCAAATGGAGAATTGACAATAGAAAATTAGGCCAGGCCCACTGTCAATGCCTTGAAGGGAGTAGGATTGAACTTGGCATCACTCCCATGGGAAGCACTCTACACCTTACAAGATGGAGTAATGAACAGAGAATAAACAATGAGTATATGGCCTTGTAGAGGGATGCTACCAGCGCTGCTGACGCCGAGGCGAAACCCAGAGAAAAAAGATCATACAGGTCATGTGGGAGGCCTGCAAAGTGGTCCCAGAACTGGCCATTCCAGAGGAGGAGATAGCCAAAGTCCGCATCTGTAAATTGGCCACAGGGGTAATTGAGAGCTTAGCCTTCGAAACCACCTGAGGTAAAGGAACAACGGGTGGTTGTTGTCATAGAAGTAGTCACGACAGTGGAGAGTATAGTAGCAGATTGCACCTAGTTGTTTGAACAATAATTTGAGGTCCTGATCGGCTTGTAGGAGGACCCAAACATCCAAATGCTCGAGACAGAAGAGCGTGAACTCCAAAAGTGCTATGATGAAGTTAAGGGCACAACGCGAATCGTCACGTTGACACAGAGGTTAGCCAAGCTGCAGGAAGCTACGCAGGTAAAGGAACAGGTGGATGCAACACTGCATAAGGAAGCAGTGCTAAAGGTGCGACTCAAGCCATGGCTGGAGGAAGCTTATGCAGTTATAGGAAATATTGAAGGCAAGCTTGCAACTTTTCAAGCCACAAAACAACATCTTTAGGTTGACATCACAGGGGAAGTAACTAAGAATATAGTCAAAGACACGAAGCAGGCAACAACTAAGTACACAACCGGAGTTGCGGTCATCAGGGTCGAGATGGATGGGCTTTGCGCAAAGATCTTCACGCCTATCGAGTGACTTGAGGGTGAGTCATGATGTTTGTGTTGAGGGCCTATTGGGAGCGGGATCCCCCAAGGGCAGTTTTGGGGCTAAAAGCCCATGTTTAAGTCAAGTTTTTGTAATATTATTGTAAAGACTCTACATTTTATGGTCACAGAGTGTGAAGGTATTATGTGTCACAAAGGGTAGTTCACCCTTAGTTTTGTAAAGTAAAGTTAGTTGTAAGAGATCTACCCATGGTCCACAGGCCATGGAATTGTATAAAAAGAGCTAAGCTCTAAGTAGTTAGAGATAGAGATGGATTGATAGAAGAAGTAAAAGAGTCATAGCTTTAGAGCGTTAAGTCTAAAGTCTTGGGTTATAGTGTAGGTAGAGGCTCTGCAGCTAAGTGCACAAAGGCCTAGGGCAGAAGTCCGCAAATGAGTGCGCGAAACCCTGTAGCTATGTGCACAGGGTGAACAGAGTCTGTAATTCTTGGAGAATATTAATAAAATAAGTTATTTTGAAATTCCAGTGTATTTGTTCTGTTGATGGGTTTTGGATATTTTGTGTATAAATTTCCTTTATTATGCTTATATGGTGTGTGAATGAATGCAATTACATTGAATAATTGAACGCAATCACGAATACCTACTTACGTGGTGATAGCTTTAAGTATTTGACAAGATAAGCAAATCACCTATGATAATTGAGGAATGTGCACGACATGCTACCATAATAGCACAAAAGTATCCAAGCCACAGGTTAGGGCTGCATGAAGGTCGGTCGTATGATTTTGCAAAGGTATTGAAGGTCAGAATAAAGGGCTTGTCTTACAAGCCCTAGAGCAAGATCACCTATGCGAAGGTAGGGATAGAAGAGATCAAACGACATCACAACCATGTCAAGGGTGCAGAAACTTGGTTCCAACATCCCCCCATACTGCTTTGGGTGAGATTTCGGTCCACGCTTCACGGGCTGATGCCGAAAGGGCCAGTAGTGTAGGTATATTTTTGGTTGATTAACGCTGAACTGGGTCAGGCCTCCTCAAGCCAACACACTCACTTGTCATGACGGGGATAGAATAAGAAAGGCTTCTCAAGTTGCAAGGTACCTCTGCTCGTGCACAAAATTTCTCATACAATTATCATTATGAAGAAGGCACATTTCCATTAAGTTTATTATGGCATGCTAGATTTGGACACTTGAACTATGAAAACCTTTGCTTATTGAAGAAAAATGTTGTTACTGGTTTGCCTACAGTTCCTAAGAAACTTAAGAAATGTGATTCTTGCATTCTAGGAAAGCATAGCAAACAATCTTTTCATGATTCACATTCTAGAGCACATAGAAAACTTGAACTCATTTATTCAGATTTATGTGGTCCAATGCCTGTTCCTTCTGCAAATGAAAATAAATATATGATGACATTTATTGATGACTACACCAGAATGTGTTGGGTTTATTTATTGAAGAACAAATCTGATGCTTTTCAAACATTTAAGAACTTTCATACATGGATTGAAAATGATGCACAATCTCATATTGGATCTATTCACATTGATAGTGGAAAAAAATACATTTCAAATGAATTTGAAAACTATCTTCGCCAACATGGGATCGAACATCAAACAACTGTGCCTTATAATCCCCAATAGAACGGAGTAGCTAAAAGAATGAATAGGACAATCTTAAATATGGTGCGCTCCATGATGTTTTCCAAGAATGTAAAATTGATGTTTTGGGCTGGTGCAGTTCTATGTGCTATATATGTAAAGAATAGATGTCCATCTAATGCTATTAG
The DNA here is from genome assembly GCA_000404065.3 of Pinus taeda. Lineage (NCBI taxonomy): Eukaryota > Viridiplantae > Streptophyta > Pinopsida > Pinales > Pinaceae > Pinus > Pinus taeda. The sequence continues at coordinate 185,133 of APFE031125355.1, forward strand.
AAACAAGACTCCTTATAAAATGTGGTATGGATACATTCCTTCGATAAAGCATCTCAGAGTCTTTGGTTCCACATGTTATGCCTTGATACCAAAGGTACATAGAAACAAACTTGGTGCAAGGAGTTGTAAGTATATCTTCCTAGGGTATTCAAACACCTCCAAAGCATACCATCTCTATGATGAAGTGTTGTGCTATGTAAAAACCCCCCCCATTTTTATTTATAATACAAATAAGGACCCTTTTAAAAAATTGAAAATTTCCCCTTTTTTTGAATAAAATGCCAACCTTTAGAAAACTGTTGCTTTTCAAAGAGACCTTTTTGAATTTAACTTAAAACATATTAAAAGTACTCATCGCAAAGTGAAAAATCGCATAATTCCTTAGTAGAAAAGTTAAGCACATTCAAAAAATACTGATATGCGACTTGCAATTGAACTTTGTATGCGACATCCTGATTGCATATCGCACAATAGAGGATATTATGGCAAGAGCTTAATTGTTACCTATTGAAACTTTGATATTGCGATATCTCAATATTACGATCTTGCGATTTTGCGATATCACATATCGCATATTGCAAGATCCATCAAACAAAGTTTCATTCGCACTATAGCTTAAATATCTGATATGACGGATTTGATAGATGTTTAATAGTGTTTTTAAGCTAGAAACGAGTTAGGTCATAATGATTTAATAAGGTTATCATCCCTATGCATGTAATCATGGTGTTCATTATGGTTGATTAATGCTAAACTCGCTCACGGATCTTTTCTTACAAAGTTTAGTCATTTCATCAAATCTTTTATTTTATGCAACAATTAATTGTTGTTGGTTTTAATAGGAACTCTGCTCAAGCAATGTCCATTCGAAAGGTGATGCAGAAGCATACCAAGCAATCTATCACAGAAACCAAAAGCACAAATATGCCATTCATTTTTATAGATACAATATGCATTTCAGATGGAGGCGCCACTGCATGGCAGACTATCTATACTATGTTGGAGAATGAAAACCCTGAAGTAACATACATTCGACCAACCACTGACATCACATAACCATCAGGAGTGCAATTCAGAGATGCTGCGTGCTCTTTCCTTCACCGAATAGTAGCAAGGGCTAGGATATTTTCATACACAAATATGATAAGATGGGTAGTAGAGAATAAAAAGTGGAAGACATACTTATCAAGATAGCTAAAAACACAGTCTTGGGTTCTTTTAGAGCCGAAGATTTACAACAAATGTACAAGCTACCCAATGCCCAGGACATTTACGACAAAAAATTTGTTGCAAAGTTTGTAAAATAAAATGAAGACCCATTTCAAATGATACAGGAATGGAGGAGAAGAGACAATAAATTCAAACAAGATAAAGCAAGTATGTACCCCATTTCTTCTTTAGCCAACCTTTATAATTTTTTAGCCTCTATGCTATGTAGGTTGTATGGTCTCCTTGATAGTTCTAAGTTCTCGATCAATTGGGTTCCTTTAATTGATGCTTTTGTTAATTCTCACATTATGAATTGAGTAACCATTTTGTCTGATAATTTGGTCAAAGAGATTACTGAATATCACCAAACTAGGGCTACCTCCTCTAGAGCAGTTCCCCAATTCTTCATGTCTGCATATGTCTTTGATGCTATTTTTTTCTGCACTCATTTTCCAACCATGGGTTGGAAATGCACTACCAATGGTCCTACTCCTATCTTCCTAAGTTATAAGCAAATGTGGGAACACAATTTTATTCCACATGTTCACAAATTATGCCAGGGAGTTGTTCTCCCCTTACATCAGTTAGTTTTCAACAGAAGATGTCCGAGATTCACAAAAGAAGCTATCACAGACCTCCAAGTAATCGAAAGGTATTTTCTTGAAGAGTCCTTCTCTTATTTCAGGATATTTGGTAGCCAAGATTTCCCACATGTCCTTCCTATGTATGTATCGATAAACTATTGGAAAGAGAAGTAGCATACCAAAAAGTAGGAAATGGCCTCACAAAAACATTGAAGGAAATGAAGAAATCCCTATGGCCAAATTTTCCCCTTTAGTGTGGGTCATTGACCCTTCTTAATTATGGTCATGCATATAAAGAGTATCAGAATATGTAGTTATTAAAGCTCCCCATTCTACTAGCAGGGTCTTTTGATCCATAGCAAGTAGCAAACAAATTCACCATTTCAATTAAGATATGACTTGTAACTCACACAGTAGATGATTTTGAAGATTTACTGGAATTAGCCAAGAAATTTGAGTAGATTCTGAATGCAACCAAGACAAAGTTGAATCCATAGAAATTAAGAATATTCCAAGAGTTTAGAGGGCAGAGGTTAGAATACCTTCCACAAGAATTTTGGATTACTGATCATAGAATTGAAACCAAGTCTCAGGAGCAGACTAAGCCAGGCACGTCACAAGATTAGGAAGCAAAAACATGTGAATTAGAAAATGTGTGGCATGCATCAATGACAAACTATAGGATACCCCTAACGTATCATCAACACAAGAACCCACAGGATTTCACACCCCATCAAGGAAAATATTAGTAGTGACCACTGAAGATCCAAAAACAAGTTCCCAAGATACAAAGGTAATTACTGCAGATCCAACTACTGAATTTTTCTTGAATGTAACAAAAGTCCCTCCTCTAGAAGTCTTTTACAACCCTCTTCATAAAGTTGTTGTAAACAGATAGAGGAAGAGGAGGAGAACTGAAACTCCTTCAGAACATGAATTTATGGATGTCCTCTGGAAGGACACATAAATAGATCCGACCGAACATTTGACTTAGCTATCTCAATTTGCTGGAGCCTATGCTACAAAAACAATCGACAAAGCAACCGAAGTCTCTATTTTGATTAAAGAAAAGGATGACCATATCACATTATTACAGTGACAGTTAGATAAAGAAAGAGGAAACATGTACCATCTAGCAGAGGAGCAGCTGCATAAGCTACAACAGGATATGGAAGTACTGAGAATAAGTCATGAAAATGACTTATCTACTAAAAACAAACAAATCTAGGAGCTAAAGAGTGACCTAGCAAAGTATAAGGATATTCCTACTGCAGAGGAATTAATTAATGAGGCTTTAACACTAAATACTTTACTGTGAAAGCAAAAACAACTCTTCCTCCAACATATATCAAATATCATTCCACATCTGAATACTAGTGAATAATTAACAAACATCATTATTGATCAAAGAATTAAGTTCAATGAACTCAATTCTAAGATCTCTGATTATATTGAGTGGCAGAATTCAGATGAAGGGAAAAGGTCAAGTCTCTCGAAGATCAATGAAAGACATAAGGATATTTTATTCACTGTTTGGGACTCACAAGTGAAACATGCTGAACTAGCAATAGCCAGAGCATAAGGTATTTCAAAAAGCATTATCAAAACAATAAATCACCTGTTGCACACATCCAACCTCATGAAGGAGAGTGAGCCAAAAACACTTCCTAATCTTAAAGCATTAGATGAGAATTGGAAGAATAAGACTAAGCTACATAAAGAAACGATTGAGAGGCTATCAAAAACCAACTAGGAAGTAGTATGTAAACTTTTGGTGAAACCACACGACCAGATCATGACCTTGAATTGCTCCTTGGATTCAATACAGAGAAGGCTACCACCTTTAGATGATGCTATATGTTATCACTAAAAAAAATTCAAAGAAACGGGGAAAGGTAAGGAAGAATTGGTCTTGGTCACTTTCGTATTCCTTTCATGCATAAGAAGCACTTGGCAAGCTAAGGGTCAGCATACATCAGAGTTTTCCATTTCAACTCAAGCAAGGCAATTAGCACTCAAGAAGAAGAATGTAGCTTTGAGGAAGTCAAAGAGGAAATTGATGTCTACCAATCTTGAGATTGTGCAATTCAAGGAAAGGGCAAGGAAAAATGCAATTGAAAAGGAAAATTGAAGATTTGAAGACACAACTAAGCCAACAGGAAGGACATTCTTAACTAAGGAAAATCACATGGCAAGTAAGGTAATCCTAAATTTTGATATAGCGTTTACTCTTTTGAAGTTTACCTTAAAAGAATGATGTCTACATTCAGTTTTGAACAGCTTCATGACAGATGGAGAAAGCCATTTCAAGAAAAATAAAGACTCAAAAAGGTTAAATTTTGGTTTTAAAACTGTGTTTTGTAATTACACAGCAGTTTCGTAGCGTGCTACGAAACTGCTGTAGCTGCATATTGTGATTTGATGGACCATTTTTGAAAGACAAAAGGAAATATTTTTTGAAGAGGATTGTTTGAAAAGGAGCATTCATGAAGTATAAGTGTCTAGTAAAGGCAAATCAAGTGAGGGGAGGACATCCATGAAATCCAAACTCTATGTTATGAAAATGGTCATTATTTCATAGCTAGTATTGTTCATGAGACATCAAGCAACATTAAAGGATTTATTCGTCTTAGAACAAGTATTTTAGTAGGGTATATGGTTAATTTAATGCATGTATGTTATTAAAAGAGACAACATGGTCAGCAGAAGGATTCGAAGACAAGCATAAGGATGAAACTCTAAAAAGGAGGAACTCTGTCTCCTTGTTTCTAGCAGTCAACTTCCAAGGATATCCCTGAGCATCTGAGAACTCAATTTTGAAAACGGAAAGAGGATTTTCTTCCTAAGATACTAAAATAAAAAAGCCTCTTTCATTTTCTTCAAATTCATTATGAGGTGGTAGAAATTCATGGTTAAACTTGCGCTATGAAATTGTTGTAGGTGCAATTTGTCACACCTGTTTTACAACTGTTTTTAAAAGACATTTTTTAGGCGGTAGGAAAGGGGTTTCAAAAAACAAAGAGAGGTTTGTGTTTAGCACGGATTGTTTCACAAAAGCCTCCTTCAGTTTCTCCAAATACATTATGTATGAGAAGATATGAGCTCTGCCCCAAGACCTATTTTTCAGCCAGGACAGAGCAAGGAACAGTCTCCTAGTTTCTAGGAACATTAAAAGGATGAGTCATCAAGGGCCAGCTGGAGGGTTATGAGCACTATAAAATTTGAATTCATGGAGTTATAGGTGTCAAAAGGAGTTTTTAATTCCTAGATAAGGTTTTTTTCATCATAATGAGGAGTTACACTCCTAATTGTTTTAGGTCTCTAGGACTACTAGTTAGCTGTCATTTGCATTTAAGAGTTAGTTTTAAGTGTCAATAGGTGTCAGGTCAGGTATAATTCGAATTTTCATCATCCTAGATGAGGAATATAAGTATTGTAAAGGGCTCTATACATAGGATAAGATCTAATGTACAAAGGGTTGGAAAATTTCAAGAGAAACAAGGCATATTATGTTATTGCAAAACATTGTATGTTTTATGTTAATGCAAAGTTTGGATTTACTACTTAGGATTTAGAGAGGGTTTTATGTGTTTTATTTCCTCATGGATTTCTTCATTTTCTCACTTGAAGTGGTATGAACACATGTTACTTATAATTCATTGATAATTCTCTAACTTTCTTCATGTGTTCATAAACTGTGTTTCCTTTATCATGTCTCTATTTTGCTGGTAGATTAAAACTCTTTATGCCCTGACTTCCATGTAAGCTGATCTAATGTTGTACTAAAACATACTTTGACTCCATAGCCCAATATATGATTTTTGATTGGAATTTCAACCATTTATACATTTTCATTTGATTTCAATCCATAGAGTTAGCCATCTAATCTTTACCAAACATCTTTAACCTAGTGAGAGAGCCCTCTCAGGTTGAGGAGGCTAAGCCTCAGCCAAAAGTTTGGTTTGAAATAGTTACTCAAAGTCTTCATGATCAGCAACCTATCGGGGATTGATTTTGTGATAACATTTTGGTGCGTTTTCCTGGAGCCTGAAGTCTATTCATTCCCGAAATTAAGAGGCTAAACTTCTGAAGGTAGCAAGAGCTCATATATCTTTTTGAGGCTGCAAAACTACTTTGGCGACTCCACACATCAAATAAGAAATTGGAAGGTGACTCCACTGCTAGAAGATCAGTATCTTGATGAAGTTTCAAGATGAGTTCCACTGCAAGAATGAATGCTAGGTGTGCTCCTATGAATCGGTCACATATCCCTGGTTTTCCAAATCCTATGCTAAACGTTGATTGGTTAGAGGATCTTCCAATACTCAAAGATGAAAAGAAAGACAATGTTTCTCTTCATTTGGTTAGGTTTCATATGCATGTACACAATCTTAAGGTTCAGTTCCCTGAAGATTGTCTCATGAGGATTTTTATGACCACTTTAGAAGGAAAAGCATGGTCTTGGTATAAAAGTTTGGAAAATGGTTCAATATATTCGCTTGCTAATTTTCATGATGAATTCTATGAGATGTATAAAGAATCTCATCCTTCCTTACTACTGGTCAAAGATTGTTGTAAACATTCTTTGGGTCTTATTTAGTATTTGGAGCATTGTTATGATGATGATGAATTTATGGATGAAGAAATTTTAGAAGCTCTTCATAAAAATACATTTCAACACCAAGAAGAAAGAATAACATCCCATGAAATGCAACATGAAAATCAACAGGGGTTTACTTATGAAAACCATGTTCAATCCTCTGATATTGATGTAGAGATGCAACAGAATTCTCAGTCTTCGAATCATAATGAAGATGAAAATGATTACACACAACAAGAAGAAATACTAGAAGAAAAGTTTTATAACCCTCAGGTAGAGGAAAAGGTTGTTCAATTTTGTAACTCGTTGCAGCAGCTTACATCAATGAATGATCACAATAGTGAGGAAAATTACATTGTCTATGGGAATCATGCAGAAAGGAAGTTGGATAGCACATCAAAGGAATTTTGTGTGGCTGAGGATCAGTTGTCTAAAGAGATAGAATGTTATGATGATTATCAAAATAACCATGTTCTCTTTGACCCTATAAATGAATACATGGCAAAGTTTTGCACATCAGTATTTCATTTTCATTTGCATTATGAAGATCATATACATTATAAGTTGATTTCTTCATCTCACTATCATGGTTATTTTGAGGTTGAATGCAGTCAAGAGATTCAAGTGTCAGATCACATCGATGACTGGATTCATTGGAAATTTCATGTTCCTTGAGCTACAAGTGGAGATTGTAGTTGATAGGGTAGGTAGGTAGGAAAATGAAAATAAGCTCAAGGTTGACTGAGCATTTTTTCAGTAGATATAGAATTCTTTCTCATACAGTGATCATCAAGCTTAATCCTGAGGTGAAGGCTCAAGAAACTTAAAGGAGATGCTTGTCAAATAAATTTTTGTTTATCATAAGAGGATAAGGCACTGGAACTGCAAGTTCTTAGTGTACCACAAGGGCACACTATCCCAAGTGGAGCCACTGTTATCACTAAACAAATTTCAAAGAAAAGGGGCAAGGTAAGGAAGAATTGGTCTTGGTCACTTTCATATTCCTTTCATGCATAAGAAGCACTTGGCAAGCTAAGGGTTAGCATACATCAGAATTTTCCATTTCAACTCAAGCAAGGTAGTTAGCACTCAAGAAGAAGAATGTAGCTTTGAGGAAGTCAAAAAGGAAATTGATGTCTACCAATCTTGAGATTGCCCAATTCAAGGAAAGGGCAAAGGAAACATGCAATTGAAAAAGAAAATTGAAGATCTGAAGACACAACTAAGACAATAGGAAGGACATTCTTAACTAAGTAAAATCACATGGCAAGTAAGGTAATCCTAAATTTTGATATAGCTTTTACTCTTTTGAAGTTTACCTTAAAAGAATGATGTCTACATTCAGTTTTGAACAGCTTCATGACAGATGGAGAAAGCCATTTCAAGAAAAAGAAAGACTCAAAAAGGTTAAATTTTGTTTTTAAAACTGGGTTTTGTAATTACACAGCAGTTTCGTAGCGCGCTACGAAACTGCTGTAAGTGATGCCTAATGCACAACAGTTTCGTAGCGCGCTACAAAACTGTTGTAGCTGCATATTGTGATTTGATGGACCATTTTTGAAAGACAAAAGGAAATATTTTTTGAAGAGGATTGTTTGAAAAGGAGCATTCACGAAGTATAAGTGTCTAGCAAAGGAAAATCAAGTGAGGGGAGGACATCCATGAACTCCAACCTCTATGTTATGAAAATGGTCATTATTTCATAGCTAATATTGTTCATGAGACATCAAGCAGAATTAAAGGAGTTATTCGTCTTATCACAAGTATTTGAGCAGGGTCTATGGTTAAATGGTCACATCAAGCAGCATTAAAGGAGTTATTCGTCTTATCACAAGTATTTGAGCAAGGTCTATGGTTAATTTAATGCATGTATGTGATTAAAAGAGACAACATGGTCAGCATAAGGATGAAACTCTAAAAAGGAGGAACTTTGTCTCCTTGTTTCTAGCAGTCAACTTCCAAGGAGATCCCTGAGCAGCTGAGAACTCAATTTTGAAAACTGAAAGAGGCTTTTCTTCCTAATATACTTAGCTACAAAAAAAGCTTTCAGTTTCTTCAAATTCATTATGAGGTGGGAGAAATTCATGGTTAAACTTGCGCTACGAAACATCTATAGGTGCAATTTGTCACACCTGTTTTACACCTATTTTTCAAAGACACTTTCTAGGCGGTAGGAAAGGGGTTTCAGAAAACCAAGAGAGGTTGTTGTTCAAAACGGATTGTTTCACAAAAGCCTCCTTCTATTTCTCCAAATACATTTTTTATGAGAAGATATGAGCTCTGTCCGAAGACCTATGTTTCAGCTAGAACAGAGCAAGGAACAGTCTCCTAGTTTCTAGGAACATTAAAAGGATGAGTCATCAAGGGCCAGCTGGAGGGTTATGAGCACTATCAAATTCGAATTTATGGATTTATAGGTGTCAAAAGGAGTTTTTAGTTCCTAGATAAGGTTGTTTTGATCATAATGAGGATTTACACTCCTAATTGTTTTAGGTCTCTAGGACTGCTAGTTAGCTGTCATTTGCTTTTAATAGTTAGTTTTAAGTGTCAATAGGTGTCAGGTCAGGTGGAATTCGAATTTTCCTCATCCTAGATGAGGAATCTAAGTCATGTAAAGGGCTCTATATATAGGAGAAGATCTAATGTACAAAGGGTTGGAAAATTTCAAGAGAAACAAGGCATATTATGTTGTTGCAGAACACTGTATGTTTTATGTTAATGCAAAAGTTTGGCTTTACTACTCAGGATTCACAGAGGGTTTTATGTGTTTTATTTCCTTATGGATTTCTTCATTTTCTCACTTGCAGTAGTATGAACACATGTTACCTAGAATTCATTGATAATGCTCTAACTTTCTTCATGTGTTCATAAACTGTGTTTCCTATATCATGTCTCTATTTTGCTGGTAGATTAAAACTCTTTATGCCCTAACTTCCATGTAAGATGATCTACTATTGTACTAAAACATACTCTGACTCCATAGCCCAATAGATGCTTTTTGGTTGGAATTTCAACCATTTATACATTTTCATTTGATTTCAATCCATAGAGTTAGCCATCTAATCTTTACCAAACATCTTTAACCTAGTGAGAGAGCCCTCTCAAGTTGAGGAGGCTAAACCTCAGCCAAAAGTTTGGTTTGAAATAGTTACTCAAAGTCTTCATGATCAGCAACCTATCAGGGGTTGATTTTGTGATAACACTATATTTGTACGGCAGTTGATAACATAATTCAGGATGCCACCACAAGTCAGTCCAATGTCTGACGTTTGTGAGCTGAGAAGCAAAGCTAGCAGTGGTGATTAATCAATGAAGACCTGTTTTTGAGAAATTTTATTTTTGGAAAGTTGGATACTAGGAACAAGGAAGCTTGTTTGAAACCTCCTCATATATATTTTTTATAAGTTATTTTTAGTTAATTAAGAATAGTATTTAAACCCTTCTCATGCATTTAGAGAAGGTTCAAGAATTTTATTAAGAACATTTATAAAGAATGCACTATCATAAACTTGTACATGTATTGATGGAATCATGGAACATGGTCTTTTCAATCAAATATTTTTTTGTTGATCATTGTTGATGCACTATTGTATTCTTTGAAATACTCATTGGTAGAAGATTGATGGTGGACTATTGTCACTGGTCAAATGAGTAGAACGGTACACATCTAGTACTATTATCATGTTTGCTAAATATTTGTTCTAGTATTAGTGATAAATTTATCTTTCATGAATTATGTATGAAATTTGTCATCTCTGTTTGAAGTATCAGTTGCACTATTGTACGATATCAGAATAGAGAATGGTTTGTTTTATATGTGATCATTGCAATATGCGATATGTTTTTCACATTTCGTTTGTTTAACTATATTTTAAATGGAATTATATTACAATATATAAAATCTATATGGTCTGTGATTGATCTATATCATCATAGATTACATAGACATCTTTTTATATTGCATAAAACCAGCAATACCCCTGGTTAGATTAAAATAAATTTAATTCAAAGTTTTGCATCTTAGAATAAATTTGTGTTAATTTCCAGTTATTCTTTTGAAAATCATTAGAAAAAAACCCACAAATCATATAAACCCAAAACATTGGGAAATTTGTTCCATCATACCCAGTCAGAGCCACTATCCCAAACGGAAAAGGAGCTGCTTTAAGGTCCATACCGGGTGGTTATCCCCCTTGTTGTTGCCACATATTTCTGAGGCCTCAACATTTTTGGTGCTAGAAGGAGTGCCCCGTCTATGAATGACATATAAATCTAAATCTCAAACTCGAAGCCTTCACAAGTCAATCTCCCTCAAAAAATCCTAAAGCTTCTCGATCATGTTCTAAGTCACCCACTTAGAAGTAAGAGGTTGTAGAAACTTCCCCCTCATCTCCTGAAGTATCTCAACAATTATCTTTTTCAGAATATACTCCAGAATCTCTTGAAGTTCAATGTTTAGTTCATGAACTAGAATGAATATCTATTTCTGCTAAGAAGATTGATAAAACCGAAGCTTCTGAAGAAATCATTACTTCAATATTCATAGAAACTGGAACCCTAATGTGATCAAAAAGTGATAAACTCAGAATACCTCCTTTTGAATTTCCAATACATTCACAGCGTAAGAAAGTTTATGTGTCTAGATCTAAGTCAGATACGAGTGAGGTCATATCAAATTCTCCTCCATTTGCTCCCTCGTTCACTACACCTCCATTCACAACTTCTCATCTTTCCATTTCTTCTACTCAAAAAATTATTGCTACCACAAGTAGTACTAGTCCAGTTGTAAGTTCTACATCCATACCTACTACTTCTGTATCTACTTCTATATCTTCTCAAATCCCAACTCAAGTTATGGCTAATCAGCCTTGGACTAATCCTAGTGTCATGTTGTTTGCAAAACCACATCCTCTTCCTGATCATCTAGAGAAATGGTTACCCAAATACAATCCAGATGATGGTCTTCCTACTGAAGAACACATCAAATTTTTTATGTTGGCCATGAATTTGAATGGAGTTACACATGAAGATATTATAGTGAGATTGTTTCCCTATACTCTTAAAGGATCTGTGAGATCCTAGTACTTTTCTCTTCCAGCAGGAATGATAACACACCGAGTAACTTTTGAACAACTGTTTCTTGCAAAATTTGGAGACAATAGAATTGTGGCATCTTTAATCAATGCTCTCTCTAACCTAAAAACAAATTCGGGTGAAAGGATCAAAGATTTCAACTCCAGATTTAACAAGTTATTAAACAAAATATGAGCTGCTTCTAAACTTGCAGTTGATGTACAAATAGAGTGGTACATTTCTACTTTACCTTCTAATATAGCCATTTTTGTAGATAGAGCTGGTAAGGCTACTCTTTTAGAAAACATGAAAGAAGCCCTGTTTGTAGAAAAGAGAATTCTAGATTTAGAAAAACGATCTGAGATGAAAGATAGGAAATCTAAAAAAGTGAATTTTAGTCAAGAATCAAAGAAGAAAACCCCGAAGGATCCATTTAATCTTGAAGGGCTTAAAAAAATATTGAAAACTATGTCAAATGATATGATTGAAATAAAGAAACAAGTAGCTGAATCATCATTTCCTAAGAAAGCATATTGCCCATACAATAGAAGTCCTACTTCACCATCTCAGCCTCCGAATGTTATTTCAAGTGTTGAATCAGATCAAGAGGTTGAAGATGCCTCAAAAACTGAAAAAGAAATAGAGCCCGAAGAAGAAGTCGAATTAAATGGGTTATGGGACTTTATTCTCCCCACTGAAGAAGAAAGAGAGGATATGCCTGAATATACAAGGAGAAAAACATCTGCTGACTCAACTATACCAAATTAGAAACAGAAATCTCCTCCCACAAAGGAGAAAGTAGTGAATAAAAAATCTAAAATTGTTCAAACTAATCCTATTCCCTTAGATAATTCCAAAACTTTGATAGTTTCAGATACAATGGAATACAATATAGTTTAATACATGAAGAAGACTAAAGCAATAATTTCATTATATGAAATGAACAAATTCAAACAACAATAGAAAATCTTACTAAGAGAACTCAAGGCAGTTCCTGTAGCTCCCATATCACCATTGGTTATAGCCCAAGCTGAAAAAGATATGGGAAAACCCCCGTCACCTTCAAACAAGGTAAAATCAAACGATCTTGTTTTGATTGGTGATAGATCTAGTTCTCACACTCTTCCCTTCCTTTTGACTTATGAAATTTTCAATAAAAATGTTCATACTTGTCTCATCAATTCAGGAACTTCTTCGAATATCATGCCAAGATCTGTGTGCGCGAGACTTAACGTTACCCCTCAAAAGTCTGTCATGCATATAGTCCAATTGGATAGAGAAAAAGTTGAGGTTGTTGGAGAAATGTTATCAGTATCAATTAGATTATCATCCAACCCAAAGGTGCTGCAAGTGATTGATGCCTTGGTGGTAGACATCTCTAAATTTTATGGTCTTATTTTAAGCAGGGACTGGTATGAGAAACTACATGGATATTTCACAACCGATTGGTCACACATGTGGTTACCATATATGGTAAACCAAATCAAATCAGAGTTGATCGTGAAAAATTTATGAAATATACAGTCACTGAATTAGAAGGAGTGAACGAGCCTGTGATTTTCACTAATAATATTATTGGAAATTATTCTGTTGAATCATTCCTTGTAGGTTTTAACCCCGTACAGAAATTAACTTCATATGAATTCTAAATCACAGGAAAAATAAAAATGCAAGAGCATAACACATAAAACGCATATACACAGAGATTTCCCACTGGATCTCAAAACCGAGACTACCAGCTTGATTTTTCATTATGTTCCTTTCAATGTTACAATACATATTTATACATGGTGAAGCATCCAATACCATGGATCGAAAAACCATCACGTCCAATACCATGGACCAAAAGACCATCGATCCAATACCATGGACCGAAAACCATTGCGTCCAAAAAACATGTACGAAAATCATGCAAGAAATCATAGGTGGGTCCGCCCAACCTAACATAGGGTCCAAAACCAAAATTTTCTGGGGCGCTGCCCCGAACCCCATAAAGTGGGGTTACGGGTACCCCTCAAACCCCTATTAACTATGTGGAAAGAATATAACACAACCCAACAATCTCCCACTTGTTGTTTTCTTTCCACAGGGGGCCACAGGAGAGCTTAGTCATTTTTCCAGCCCTGAAACGCCCATTGTTTCTCTACACCAAGAGAACTTCTCAGAGCTCACAGATTTTGCCAATGCATCTGCAGTATTCTTCAAAGTGTCCACCTTTACCAGCAACACCTTTTTGTCTTCTATCATATCCCTCACAAAATGATACTGAACATCAATGTGCTTTGGCTTTGAATGATAAGCAGGGTTCTTTGCCAAGAAAATTGCACTTTGGCTGTCACAGTCTATCCTTATAGCTCCCTGTACTAACCCCATACTTGAACACAACCTCTGCAACCAAACTGCTTCCTTGCTTGCATGAGTGGCTGCCATGTATTCTGCCTCTGTAGTTGATAGTGCCACTACAGATTGTTTCTTACTCATCCAACTGACTGCACCTCCAAATAGGTTAAACACATACCCACTTGTAGATCTTCTCTGATCCAGATCTCCAGCCCATCAACAAAGCCACAGATATCCAACACTCTGTCCAATCTCGGTCTTCCTTGGTAGCACAAACCATAATCACTAGTGCCACGCAAATACCTGAAAACCTGCTTCACTACTGTCCAGTGCTCCTTCCCTGGTTTTGACATAAACCTGCTCAATACTCCCACTGTATGTGCAATTTCTGGTCTAGTACAGACCATGGCGTACATCAAGCTACCGACTGCACTTGCATATGGAACATGGGACATGTCCTCTTCCTCTTCTTGTGTCTTGGGACACTGTTCAGCAAATAACCTC
>APFE031125355.1:223939-247031 GCA_000404065.3 Pinus taeda
TTTTTCTCCTGTTGCCAAGGTAGCTTCTATTAGATTACTTTTATTTGTTGTTGTTGCTTTTGATTTTGAGGTAGAACAAATGGATGTGAAGACAACATTTCTTCACGAGGATCTGGAAGAGGAGATATACATGAAACAACCTGAAGGTTTTGCAATGAAGGGTAAGAAAGAACTGGTATGCAAGTTAAATAAGTCTTTGTATGGGTTAAAATAGTCACCAAGGATGTGGTATCAGAAATTTGATACATTTATACTTGGACTTGGCTTCACCAGAAGAAAATTAGATCACCTTGTGTATTTTAAATTAATTGGTGATAGTGTTATTTATCTGGTCTTGTATGTGGACGATATGTTGCTGGTTGGAAATGACAAAGAAATTATCCATGATTTGAAGACCCAATTGTCCTCCAAATTCAACATGAAATATCTTAGTGCTGCAAACTATATTTTGGGCATGGAAATTAAAAGAGATTGGGCAAAGAGGAAGCTCTGGTTAAACCAGAGGAAGTATGTTGAGACAATACTGCAGAGGTTTAAAATGTAGGATATTAAACCGGTGAAGGTTCCTATATATTTGGACCTTATATTAGGTTGGGTGGACATACCTATGGTTTTGTGCATCTTTTTCACACATGGTTTTCGATGCGATGGTTTTTGGTCCATGGTTTTAGACGCGATGGTTTTTGGTCCATGTTTTTGGATGCTTCACCATGTATAAATATGTATTATAACATTGAAAGGAACATAATGAAAAATCAAGTTGGTAGTCCCAGTTTTGGGATCTAGGGGAAAATCTCTATGTATATGTGTTTTATGTGTTATGCTCTCACATTGTTTATTTTCTGTGTTTTAGAATTTGTATGCATGTAATTTCTGTACGGGGTCAAAACCTACATATTGCTCACTAGAACTATGCCATTCACTATGAGGATGGGCTCTTCAGGCTCTAGTGGAGTGGGAAAGTGCAAGAGGTAGAGGTAATGAGCTTGCTGACTAATACTTCACAATGCACTAGGCTCAAGGGAGTAGGAGATAGTGATATCGCAATTGCGCTTGACAGTGAGCAAGGGATGACCCCACTGCTCACTATAAATGCACCATGTGCTGAGGAGGCAAGGACATATAAGTCTTGGTGCAGTGAGGAAGTTTAGTGAATGAGGGTTGATGGCTTGTTGACTAAAAATATGCCATGAGGTAGGCTAAAGGGAGGGCACATTTTTCTAAAAAATTATCTACATGAAGATCCAATGTCCACTAGAACTGCGCCATGCGCTTGGAGGAGGAGTAGGCTTAAGGATAGTGCAATTTTCTTCCACTGTGACTGATTGTTCACTAAAATTGCATCGTATGCCCTATTATAGTGAAATTTTCTTCCATATTGGCTGACTATTTACTAAAAGTGCACCCTATGCCTTATTCTAGTGCAGTTTTCTTCTATAGTTGCTGACTATTCACTAAAAGTGTGCCCTATACTCAAGAAGGCTCATTGGAAGAGGAAATTGCACAACTGGCTAAGGCATGTAGCAAAAATCAAGTCACTTTTCCCAGGAAGAGGCTTAATGCATTGTGAGAGGGAAGATACCTTGTATGGAAAAATTTTCTTTTGTAGAGGGCTATTAGAAATATTCCATGCACTATACAAGGCAGAATGTTCAAAACTCAGTGCAGTGAGTCAACATAAGAAAGAAAGGTTAGGTGACTATTCTTTGACAGTTTTCAATGTGAAAATCATAGGAGCTAACCTTAAAGAGTACTCAGTGCACAATTATGGAAAATAGATATTTTATCAATGAGGCTTATGAATAGGTAGTTCTCATCACTCGGTAAGAGATTTCAAATGTTCAAAACTTGTACTAGGCAAGAGGACCAAGAAGAACTCCAAAGTGTCTGGTGTGGGACTGGTAGTGTAAGAGTGGGAAAAGCATCTGGACAAGGCTCAAACATGGATCACAAACATGAATGACATCAATACAATCTAGGAGGATGCAAATGAATCATGAAGAACTATCACACCTTGAGATGACAACAAAGCAACACTTATTTCTAAATGCAACAATTGAACCGTCTCATTTCGACACTTATAACACAATTCACGACACAAGTGTCGATTGTGTCTAGAAAGTGTGCTAAGCGGTTGAAATTTGTCTAGCACATATTATTATGATATGTAGGACCATCTAATGTAGAAGAGTGTGCTAGAACTAACTTTAGTGATGTGAAAAGTTGCGACAAGTACAAGAGTGAAAATAGTTAGAGTGATACTTGCAACAATAATAAAATGTGAAAATGACACTTGTAAAAGTTGAAGAAATTGAAAGTGATGCATGCCATAGTGAATATAACATGAAAATGCCACTGTTAAAGTGAAATCAAGCTAAAACGACAACCGCAAACATGAAAAAAACCACTTATGAAAGAAAAGGTGCACAAAAGTGATAATTGGGAAAACTCACTGGAAAAGAAGTACAATTGCAACCAAAGTGAGAGGGACTATTAATGGAGAGTGCACATTGACTGTACACATAAGTTGCACATTGCACTGTACTTAAGCCTTTATTTCAAGGGTTGTGCAATTCCTAGCTAAGCTTGCATAAGAAAGATGTGTGTTTGTGAATTCATCAAAGTTTGAACAGGCGTGACCAAGTGGCTTTGACACTCAAAACCTGAGAAGAAGGCTCAAACACTTAACAAGACATCAATTGACGATGAAGAGACCATGGATGAAAAATCATAAGATCCTTAGTAGGCTCCAAAATTAAGTGTAGGAATTTTTTTGGAGGATGTTGATTGCAACATCATAACCTTCAAGTGTTATAAAGGTTGTTTTGGGGATGTCTTATTTCCTCATTCTAATTTGATGATGTCTAGAATGGGAATCCAACTTTGTAAAAAAATAACTCCTTGCAATTCATCGAATAATTCAACAATGATAGAAATATGAAACTTATCTTTAATGGTAATTTTGTTGAGATATTTATAATTTGGAGACATAATTTTAATTTTTTATGAATATGGGTACCCATTGGGCCTAATTTTAGATGGCACACTTCCTAGTTGCAAATGAATAACATGATCTTTTGAAGAATGTAACTAGGTTCGGTCATCATAAATGTAATATACTTGTCAAAAGAATGAAAAAGGATTTTATTATTATTATTACACTGATTTATTAAAGCATGGGTTTCATGCCTGGGTCATATTTTATTAGTCAAAGTACCCATTGTGGACTCCTAGGATTTATATTGAATCATTAGAGTCATTGTACATTTTATGAGACCCTTCTTGGGATTTTGAATCATGTAAAAAGGTTTATTATTGATTCAAATTATGTATTTGACACCTCCACACCAAGTTAGCCTCAAACTGAGTAATTCGACCTCACCAAAAGCCTATATATTGGAGTAGTTCAAATTCGATTGGAGCATTCACTGTCTCTCACACAAGTTCGATATACAAAAGAAAGAGCTGGAAAAGTGTGAAGTAGGAAAGGACGCTAAAAGGAGTGCGATGTTGGATAAGAAGGGAGAAAAAGGAAGGATCAAAATTTCTCTCTCTCTCATGTGGATTCCTCTAGGAGATCGAAGTCTTTCTTTTCAAGTCGAAGTTGTTGTTGTTGCTGCCGCTGCCATTTGCTGGGTCAAAGTGTTTTTGCTTTAAGGTCAAAGTTCTAGGTCGAATTTGCTGGAAGTGGAGGTTGACTTGGTGGTTGGAGGAGGTCTATATCTAGGTTGAAGAAGTATGAAGAAAACTATTGAAGGAAAAGATTTTGACTAGATTTTCCCCTAGACAGGGGTTTTGCCTTGGCAGAGTGCCTACATCTTGCGTCTTGTGTTTTTGTGATCTTCATACACACATAATTTGGTAATTGCTTGATGAAAGATAATATAACAAAGAAGTAAAAGAAGCCAACATAATTCAAAAGTAATTATCAAGAAAGATAAATCTAACCCTAACTCTACTAGCGTTGATTTCTCAACATGATCATGATCTTGAGTAGGTTGAATGCCCTTAGACATCTCTCCAAATACCTTGAATGATTTCCAATGAATTTTAGAGATCCATGGAAGTAGAGGATCAAAATTTTTAAACATCTAGTGAGAATAGTCGTACACTTACATAATGGTGTCCCTAGTTTAGTAATTTTTCCATGTTGTTAGAGTTGATCACTTCGGAGTGTTTCCCTCTGATTTCATTTTCATTGCCTTCGAAGTAAATATCATGAAACGTTCTTGAAGATTAAGAGCCACTATTCCTAATGATTGTAACCATTGGACTCCTAATACAAGATCAACACAACTAATAGGATTGCAATCATTGGACTATCTAGTAAATACTCTCCTATAGTGCACTTAGTATTATGAAACTTACCCTAGCAACTTATGTGCCTCCCTTTGCAATCATTACTTGAAAATGTAGTGTTAGACATATTATTTTTTTTTGGAAGTTCAACTAATTTGCAATTAATGAAGTTATGGGTACTACAAAAATTAATCAACACTATTACCATTTTATTTTTGATATATCCCTCTCTCTTGAGAGTTGGAAGAGTGTTGATGCCAACCAATGCATGAAAATATATTTTCGGAGTAGTCTTTTCCAATTCTATGTCTTGTGATAGTATCCAATTCTTGATATTCTTCCTCTCCACAATCTATGTAGAATACTTCTCTCTCACTAGATTTATGCACTTTAATTACTTGTTACAATTGAAATATAATCCCTTTTATTTGCTTTCATCTATGTGATGAGGTGCCAAACTTGTAGGTTGAGTGAGGCTATGGGAGGCAACATAGTTCTTTTTATAGTTGTTAGTGGCTACCCTTCTAGTAGCCATATTCTATCTTCTACTTGTCATATTGAAATCATTTTCTAGGGATTTAGGTTTAGAGAGACACACCTCATGGTTAATGCTCTTTTTGAAATTGACCATATAGAGATCTAAAAAATTATCCTCTAAAATGTTTTTTTCCTTGAGGCTTAACTTTGGAATTTTTGAACGTGCTATGTAATTGAACCACTCCATTGCAGACTTATCAATTTATTAAAGTGTTTTTTGCTATTATTATTACCATATTCATCCATAAAAGTGGAACTAAAGCCAATAACATCCTTTTTTTGTTCATAAAACCATTGGTACAAACAAATTGATCAAGTTCTAAATACAAGGATTCAAGAGTAATTTTTTCTAAAGTTGAACTTAGTATAAATTAAATTCTATCAAGAATATCCATGTTTAGGATCTTTACCATCAAATTTCCTCATATCAATCTTGGTATTAAATAGTTCATTGGTGTTGAGTTGAATCCTCAATGATGAATATCTTGGAGTGATAAATAATCATGATTTTGAGAATCAATCATCATTCTTTCCACATTTGTTAAAATATTTTCCATATGTGACTGGGAAGCAACAATTTTGTTCTTCCTATTTTTTCATGATTTCATTGCATCACAATATAATGTTAGGGAACCTCTCATCTAGTGTATGTAAGAGTGTGGATATCATGGAATTTTTTTATTCTTCCATCTTTCAATCCACAAAATTATGTAATTTCTTCATCTTTTGATCCATTTCCCTTCTATTTAACCCTTATGAATTGACAAAACAACCTATTTCAACATAGTATCATTGATTTCCTTAAATTGATCCCTCAATAGGGATACTTGGTACCCTAAGTATTCACCTTCAAGCACCATGTGGGAGATTTTTGGAGTTTTAGTAGGAGTATAAATTTTTGTATAATCCTTTGTGATGTGAGAAAATAATAACATTTCTATATTTTCTATTTATCACAATTTTTGAATCACTAAAAGCAATGCTTAAATAAATTAGAAGTTATGTCAATTTCAAGTTAACACACCTTTAAAAACCTTTGTGTGTAGAGTGTGTTGTTGATTGACCTTTCTCTTAAAGTATCTCTAAAAATTTAACTCCTCTAAGTCTACAACTTTGATTTTAGTACCTTGATATGTCTTATTTCCAATGCCATAGATAAAAAAAATTTTAAACATGAATGGATATGATTTGTATTAAATCTATGCCCTGTCATAACAAATACATGGGAAATCTTACAATATGATCACCATCTTGTAAGTCCATGGGATTGGAATTTTCTAATGATAGTCTTGCTGGACTACGTATTATGACAAAATTTAAAACATTACTAAAGGTGTGGATATGACAAAAAAAACCTAGCAAAAAGAAAAAATTGCAGGATAACATATGTTAATTACAATTGTCTACTTCCCAAGTTGCTATCTGGTCAAGGTCCATGCACTTCCCACTTTGTTTCTATGTCTCATTGTCACTATTGTGGAGCCTAGTTTTGAGAAGGTTAATTTGGTTCTAGAGATGCACTAGATGGCTACAAAGGACCTCCATCTTGTCATCTTTCCTAGACAAATTTTCCTCTAGAGAATGGTTTTCCTCTAACATTTGCACATTGGTCAACATTTTGTCTTTGATTTTAATATTTATCACAATGAGGTCCACCTAGAGCACATCAATTTTCTGCCTTAGTAGATTGAGTGTGTTCAGGAAAATGGAGTTGATTTTTCCAGCTCCATTGCTATTGCCTACCATTCCTATGCTACTTCTCCACATTGTTCCACCTTCCTTCCTCCTAATATCTGACACTTTCACCCCTCTATTAAATATTTTATTCTTGTAAGTATGAGTAAAGGTGCAATGCCCTGCTAAGCAAACAATAAGAATATGCATAATTGAAAGCAAGAAAACCACTAGGACCAATTCAGTTGCAACAAGAGTTTCCAAGATCATCCCGACCGCCCCCTTATCAATTTTGTTGGCCACATAATTCCTTTATAGAAGAGGACAATAAGGTTTCGACAAGGCCCTATTAGGAAGAAACCCACTCCTTTGGTCCAGGGAGACAAAGTTTGGGAGCTATCTTAGTGCCGACCTAGAAGAGTAATTAAAAAGCTTACTGACATAAATTGATGCATAATATAAGGTAGAGGTAACTGAGAGACATTCAATTATAAATTGTGAATCACTTTCCTAGGACTACCACAGAGGCCATATGATATGCCATATCCACCAATGTTTCCTCATTAAAACCACAAAATTCAGCCCACCCGCCACTTTGCCAAACTCACATACAACATAGATTTATTTTGGAGGACATTCAAAATTCCAAACCTAGACCCAATTTGTAAAAAGCTTCTCCCGACAAATTAGAGGGGAAAAATTATGCTCTATTAATGAACCAATTATGTAATTACCAAGAACACTGATATAAGTCGATTCGTTCATCACCTTTTTGGAATTACCATGGAGGCCATGGGATTTTCCAAAGTTGACAATGTATCCTCTTTGGAGTAAAAACTAAAATGGAAATACCCATTTTCCTGTAGGAATTATGAGTTATAAATTTATGACTCCTTTGCTCTAACCCATATGCAAGAGGAGTTATGGCCACATCACATTTCAAATATTCTTCCTACGGTTTGCAATCATAATTCTAAGTGGATGTTCTGCTTTGTACTCATGCTATGGCTGCTAGATGCGAATATTGCATTCCAAGGGATTTGGACTTGCGTGACTTGCATGTTTTAAATATATACGAGATGCCACAACATGAGTCAGGAACCCTTCCACCTTATGTTTAATTTTACTCATGAGTGAAATAGTGTTATTTAAGATTTCCCTTTGACATGATACTATTATTTGAGCACATGTCTTACATTCCTTCATTAAAATGTTAAGGACATTAGCATTACAGTAGATTGCACCATCCCTATGCTCCATTGGTTTGAAGTTGCCCGACTTGGAGTTGGCATGCATGATTAGCACTCTAATTAGCTTCTACATTTTGATTTCTTGGGAAATATTTGTGAGTAAATTCATTGAGGAGCAATGTTATTCTCTTCATAAGGTTTTCGAAGTGATTGTCTCTTGGCCAAGTTTCAATATGAAGATGCCATATAATAATAAGCAAGTCATCTAGGATGGTAATATTGATCACCTGTATAGATTTAGACCTAAGTATACCTTGTAGGAGGCCAAGCATTTCTTCCTAGTTGTTGGAATGATGATTTTTTTTTTTTAGGGTCAATTTTCAACATTTTTTAAAAATGCTAGTAAAACTGAATTTTTATGTGCAAAAAACAGTTGTTTTTTAGTGAAAAACACACTAATGTTTTTGGTAGAATAACATTTATGTTTCCTAAGTATAATTTCAACATGTTTTAGTAATGACAATAAAGATAAAATAATGGGATATGAAACACATTAAAATTCTATTAGTTTTCATCCATGTTGTTAAACATATAATAACTTGACACTAAATATTGCTAAAATACTAATTGTTTTCAACCATAACATTAAAGATACAAAAAGAATTGGAAAATTTTCAACCATAAAATTAAAAAACCATGACATTATGAAAAAATTACATGACTAAATTAATCAAAATGTCATTATTTGTAGATTGAATGAAACATACATTATATCTCTAATTTATTGTTGCATTGTAGATATTCTAAACAATAAAAATCATCATAATTAAAACATATAATCCAACAACATAAAAATGACTCATAACTTCTTATTTAACACCATATGGAAATCAAAAAATTTATTTCAAGATATGATGCAAAAATCAGTTATATAAAATGTCTTAGAAAATTATTCAAAATCATTGATATTTCTTGCACACCATCAGAATTCACATCTTCAAAGGAATGACTAGATGCAGACGAAGATGTTCCATATTCTTCTCTTTCATCAACTAGTGCCCCATCTGAGTCCACATGCATGCCCACCATTTCAGGTTTCAAAATTCTTCTAGATTTATGATTGGTTTTAGTAGACTCCCATCTCAATACTCTTCCTTCTCGTAACAACCTTTTAAGAATCTCTATCATCTTGAAGTGAAGAGTTCCTCTCTTTGTTAAAAAGAAGTCATAAAAAAGTATGTCAACATCCTCTAATTTTAAGAGGTTTGTGCGGTGACGATTTATATTTTTACCCTTTCTTTTTCTCTTTCAGCCAATTTTCTTTTATCAACTACCATCTCTGGCTTATACACACCATTGAATGGGTGTTATTTTTGGCATGCCAATGTACTTCAACACATGTAACATCTTCATTTTTTGTAATGACCTTTATAACCTTAGAAACCCAGAATGGATAACCATTGGGATCTCCATTTGCTAGGACTGCGACCATGCAACCCTCCTTAATATCTTGTACTAAACCCCCATAAAGGTTTTCCATGGCTTCACGTTGTGCACGATATCTTCTAGAACCATTATACATCTTTCTTTCCTCTTCCTGTGAAGAATTAATAATACCTTGAGATTGTTGTTGTTCAACAATGTTTCTTTTCTCATGTTCATTTGACACATTTTGTGGCGAAATAAATGGATTTTTCAAAGGTATATCTTCATTTGTTGTTCTTGAAATGATATCACTTTGATTATTGAAAAAATACTCCCACCAAACTGAATCAACAATGTCAAAGTACTCATATGTATATCTAATACATTTTTTAATTTATTCTAGGCAATTAGAATAATTTATATCTCTATTCTGTCTGCGTGCATTATGAACTTTAGCAACTGATTATAATAACAATATATTTGATGCAAATATTGGATGATCTGGAATGAACTTCAAAAACTCCAAACCTGATGACGATGTCGATTTTGCAGTAGTTGAATACTTCTTGCCCCATATTAGTGTTTTCCCATCAATTTTTTTTGATACGGAATTTGATGTTGGAAGCTAATGTCATTAAGTTGTTCAATTCATTTATTCTCACCATGTGATCCCAGAATAAGCCTTTGCATGTCAACAGTTTCTTCCAACACATCAAAAGTGGGCTCTAGCAAGTATGATTTCTTAATACATTTAATTAATGACGGCAAGCTCCCAACTTCCTTCCTCCTCAATGTGACTGAAAAAAGACAGAACATCTAAATAATATGGTCATGAGTGTGCCCAACAAGAAGGAAACCAACCTTTACCTTTTGAAAAAATCTCAATTCAACAAGCTTGTTTAGATATCCAAAAACAATCTGATTTGTATTTTCACGGCAAGTGTTGTCCAATTGTAGATACAAAACTTCAGGAAGATTACCAGACCAATGAGAAAGAACATCATGAATTATGGTTACTGTCATATTTGCATCATTATGAATATTGGGAGCTATGAAGTACACACTTGGCAACATTTTCCCATTGAAGACCATACAACTGACCAAGTGACACCGAATAAAATTTTCCTCCTGTAAATTTTTGGGTGTGCGAAAAAAATATGGTAAAAGTGTCTTCTTCTGGTCCATACCAACAATTATCAAACCCAAATATTTATTTGGATTATCATATCACTTCTTTCGATGATTGTACAACTTTTTCCTTTCACTTGTTTGTTGTTTGCGATGCTCTTGAAGTTCTTTGACAATGGAATCTACACAACATAAAAGAAAGTCATTAAGAAATACATTTTCATAGTTGATGGCTATACAATTTTAAAAGTTAAAGTTGTGAATGATTACCTCTTTCTGACCCTTCACATTTATCCCTTATTTTATTTAAGAGAAGCACATGTATTGCAAATCCCCATCCTTGTCTTCTTAGGAATATGGACATTGTTGAATTCTTTCTTCCATACCTTCACAAAATATTGATACGTAATAAATCGACCATGTCCGTCATCACCTTCTGCATATTCTTTGTATAAGTTGTAGATTTCTCGTCTTGAGAAATTATCTGGAATATGTTTTGTCTCTCTATTTGACATACACTCTCCATGCTTTGAAAATAAACCTTCCATCCATGACATTCCAATATTTGATAATGGCCCAAATTGTCGTTTATGACGTACTTCTGAATAAAATGTGGGATCCTTTTCCAAATTTTCTTGGATTCTTGAGAGATGAAAATTACCCATTGAATGAAACATTTTGAAAGCCTTTCTATAGATAAATAGAGACCCAATATTATAATCATAACCTAACAATGTAGATTTCATGCACCCCACTAAATATGAATTTTGCATGCTTTTATTCATTGACAAATATCTCTTCCTTTTCTCTAATGCAAACTTGAAAGCCATATGTTTCAAGCAATATTTTTGACAACATTCACTTGAAATGAGATCGCTGATAGAACTTATTGTCGTCAAATATTCTACTCTACCCCTTGTATAACTAGAACAACTTGGATTGATATGAAAAGGTTTGCTCCTACTCCTCGATATAATATTTCCTGGCAACATCTCCATCACTGGATCATCACTTGTATAAGAATTTTCATCGTCATTCTAAGGAATGTCATCCTCACTAAGATCATCTGTACTTTTGAAATATTGATTTGGAGGATGTTCTTCATCTTCCCCTTCTTAAGTGCTACTATCATAGTCCTTAGAATTAGGACTAAATGGAAAATTTGACTCCATGGAAAATTTTAGGGGCAAATTTTTACCCTTGGGCAGAATTAAGGGGTTTTATATTTTTATTGGGCGAATATTTTGTATCACAATACATTGTTACAAATCACCTCAAATTTATTTTATAAAAAAATTAGGTATGGAGGTTAGCCCACCTTATTTTAAGGAAGAGTAAAAAAAAAGTAAATTTAGCCTTGAAATTAGGAGTTACAACCTTCCATTCGCCCTAATTTTCAAGAATAGGTATTTATGGTAGTTATTTCACCCTCCACATTCGGTGTAAATAATTTTTTTTTCTTTCATTTTCTCGTATTTCATGGTATTGGGGTTAATTTCAAGAAAATGACCTTATTTTTTGGAACAAACGGTCACAAAAGAATAATTCATTTGTTTAAAAATTCAAGTCTCTTATTTTCATGTTTATTTAAAGATTGAAGAATGTTCTTTCCATATTCCAATTTTGCATTTGTTTATTCATAATCATGTAAAGAATAATGGAAAACATTTTTTTTTATTTACTTCATAAGTCACCTTATAGTTACGTGTAAATAATAAAAATAAAAATATAGTAGAGTATGGTAAATAAATAAAAACCTCTTTTTTATACTTATTCCAAGGTTATGGTAAAATAAATATAAATATAAATAAAACTAGAGGTATGATAAATAAATAAAACCTCTTTTTATATTTAGTCCATAACCCTCTTTTTATTTAAGAAGGCTCAAAAAGGAGGTTTTATTTAAGTGAATCCTATGGGCCGAATACCATATTTATAAAAGAGGTATGGTAAATTAATAAAAATATAAATAAATGACAGGTATGGTGAATAAATAAAACATTTTTTTTTTTATATTTACTCCAAAAGTCACATTATATTTAAGAACACTCAAAAAATGTGTTATATTTAGGTGAAGCCTATGGGCCTAATACTATGGGCCAAATTCCATGGGCCAAAATATTATTAATACCATGCAAAAAAAACATTATTAACCCTAATATTAGTATTAATAAAAAAAGATGGCACATAGTATTGACACATGGTATTCATGTGGAATGTGGGCTATTTAAAGGGGGGAATTAAACCAACATAGATCCATCTTTACTCTGGATCTACTAAGCCCCCCGTGAAGGATCAAATATCGTGATATGCGAACTAGCATAGAGTGAAAAAATATTTGATCCTCGAGCTTGGTAGATCAAGGGTAAAAATAAATCTTGTAATTTAATGTCACTTAAATATTTTATTTGGTGAAAATAAAAATCAATTATCAATTTTATTAAGTTTTATAAATCATTAATAGTAGTTTTTAAGCTCCAGGTTTATGATAACCCGTGGTATTGACCCATGGTAATATCATGGTATTCATGTCAGCCTAGACTATTTAAAGGGCATAGAGTGAAAAAATATTTGATCCTCGAGCTTGGTAGATCAAGGGTAAAAATAAATCTTGTAATTTAATGTCACTTAAACATTTTATTTGGTGAAAATAAAAATCAATTATCAATTTTATTAATTTTTATAAATTACTAATAGTAGTTTTTAAGCTCGAGGTTTATGATAACCCATGGTATTGACCCATGGTAATATCATGGTATTCATGTCAGCCTAGACTATTTAAAGGGGAAATTCTATCAGCTTAGATCCATCTTAATTCCAGGTCTACCAAGTGATGAGAGGGATAAATATATTTCATCCCTCCAAGAGTGGTAGAAGTGGAGTTAATATGGATATAGGTTGGTTTTTATGATAATGAAGATATTAAATAGACTTAGAAAATTATATTATAAAAAAAACCTTAAGGTGAATGGTTAAAGCTACATTTAGTCATTTCACAAAATTTAGTAAAAAATACCAATATCTCCATTAATATAGGTTTTTCTGATTTAACAAAAAAAAATTCAAAACAATGAAACCTTATCACTCTTTCCGCATCACGCTCTCAAAAGAGTGATAGTCAGTGCCCAGATTTCCCACCATTTTTCAAACGTTCTCAATATGATATCTTCATGAAAAAGTTAAGGTACTAATGTTGGATTAGTTGTTTGAAAAATATGTTGGTTTTTACAACCTTTCATCTTCTCTGTTATTCTTAATTTGTCGTAATGATCTGTAGGGGTTGGGCCAGTGCTTGAAAAATATGTTGGTTTTTACAACCTTTCATCTTCTCTGTTTTTCTTAATTTGTCGTAATGATCTATAGGGGTTGGGCTAGTGCACCATATTGTGCTAAAAGGCGGAGATTGTGCACCAAAAAGTAAATTAATCCACACATTAGAACGTTGTTAAAAAATGCAAGACGTATGAAGGTAGTGAATTATGCTAATAAGAAATTTAGATTGGGAGAGACATAATTAAATTTTATTATTTAATTGAATATTTCCAATCAAACAAATAATAAATCTATATGTATATATTAATATATTGATTGGAAGGCTTCTCACAACAGTCACTTCTTTTCATTAGATCCCCTTCAGGCCTTTGGGATAACTCACTACATTCTTATATTTATATAGTTGGGGCTGCTACTTGTTGGGTGTTGGGGTGAGACAAAAACGTTTTCGTTTTTTTTTTTTTTTTTTTTTTTTTTTTTTTTTTTTTTTGCATTTGGAGTATATAGAAAATAAGAAAGAAATTTGATATCTTGACAAGGTGGTAAAAATAATATATATATATAATATATAATATATATATATATATATATATATAATATATAATATATATAATAATATATATATATATATATATATATATATATATATATATATATATATTATCTCATAGTTGGACTCTATGGAATAAGAAAGAAATTTGATAGCCTGACAAAAGTGGTAGAGAAAAGATTAATCTCTCGTACCTTTACAGGACTAGTGGTTAAGATAAACACCTTCAAGAACTTTGTTGTGGAATATTATCAAAACTAATAGAAGGATATGAAAGAGTGTACAGTGAGAACCTTGACAAACATGGCCACTGAAACTTGCAACATTGTTTGTAGGAACAGAAAATTATGTTTCTTTTTTCCAAACATGTATATTAGTATATTAAAATTTAATGAATATGTTTTCCTATTATCATATATGGTTTCATACTTTAAAAAAGCATTCGTCAAGACTTCACTTTTTATTATTCAGTGAAAGATTTGCCAAAATCTTACAAGATTTTATAATTCAGTGATAGATTTGCCATGACTCTATAAGATAATATAATCTGGTGAGAGATTCGTCAAAAAAGTTATATATACATATTATATTATTGATAAAATTAGCTCCCATTTTTCCTATGTATCATGGGGATTCACCCATTTATTATACATATAAATTTAGGGTGGTTCTTAAAATTTTCCCTATTTGACTCGATGTTTATTGGATATTCTTCCTCATATTCATTGTCAGTGCTGCTCTCATAGTCCATAGGATTAGGGCTATGTCGAAAATGTGATTGTGTACTTATTGAAAGTTCTACATCCCACCCTTTGTCACTGCTACTCTCATAGTCCTTAGGATTAGGACTAAGTGCTTCATCCTATCCTTTGTCATTACTGCTCTCATAGTGCTTAGGATTATGACTAAGGGAGAACTGTGACTCTTTATTTATTTGAAAATCTTCATCATGTTCTTCATCACTGCTGCTCTCATAGTCCATAGGATTAGGACTAAGTGGACACTGTGACACTCTATTCATTTGAAATTCTTCATCATGTTCTTCATTGTTGCTGTTTTCATAGTCCATAGGATTAGGACTACGTGGACACTGTGACACTATATTCATTTGAAATTCTTCATCATGCTCTTCATCACTGTTGCTCTCATAGTCCATAGGATTAGGACTAAGTGGACACTGTGACACTTCATTCTTTTGAAATTCTTCATCCTGTTCTTCATCAATGTTGCTTTCATAATCCATAGGATTAGCACTGTGACACTCTATTCATTTGAAATTATTCATCATGCTCTTCATCACTATTGCTCTTATAGTCCATAGGATTAGGACTAAGTGGACATCGTGACACTCCATTCTTTTGAAATTATTCATCATGCTCTTCATCATTGCTGCTCCCATAGTCCATAGGATTAAGACTAAGTGGACACCGTGACACTCCATTCTTTTGAAATTCGTCATCATGCTCTTCATCAATGTTGTTCTCATAGTCCATAGGATTAGGACTAAGTGAACACTGTGACACTCCATTCTTTTGAAATTCTTCATCGTGCTCTTCATCACTACTACGCTCATAATCCATAGGATTAGGACTAAGTGGAAACCGTGACTCTTTATTTATTTGAAATTATTCATCCCTTCTTTCATCAATGTTGCTCTCATAGTCCTTAGGATTAGGACTAAGTGGAAGAATTGACCCTCTATTCATAGTGGAAGAATTTCCGTTATATTAATCAATATGAATAGAGTTGTTATGCAACAAAGATGTTGATGCTTCACAAAGAGAAACTTCACTATCAGAAGAATCCATGCCTTTCAAACAAAAGAGTTTGAATGATACAAATCCAAACTCTCCCAATGATAATATATAGCTTAAACAATTAAATTTTCCCTCCAAATTTTTTTGCCAAAATTTTTCCCTCCAAAAATTTTGTTTCATGTATTTCCCTCTATAATTTTCTTCTACAATTTATTGAAAATTTTCAACTAAAATCTTCTTATGAAATAAATATTTTAAATTAAAATTGTAAACTAAATCTTTTTCCTAAATTAATTTATTACTTAAACTATATAATATTTACTATGCAATTGAATGTTTTTATTTATTTATTTGTATTATACTTTCTAAAACAAATTAATCTCACCACCATGCTATAAAACAATTCGATAATGCTTGCTTTATCATAGTTCCTATTTTTCCATAACAAAATTTACATTTTAAAATTTATAAAAACAAATTTTTCCCACACTGACCGTACGGTAAAACAATTCCATAATTTTCACTATATAATAATTATTACTATTCCTCACATCACATCAAGGTTTTTCGAGGTTCGTTAAAAGAATTGGAGCAAATTTGAGGAGAAGCTACATTGCTATCAACAACATATTACACAAAGGATTATCACATTTGAAAGGTTAGTTTCTTTTTTTGCTGTGTGCAAATTTTAAAATTAAATAAGTTTAATGATTTTGTTTTAGAAATTAAAAATTTCAATGATACAGATTTATGCACTATGTCCACAATGGGCGTGGTGGGATCGATCATGTTCCTTGCGTCCCAATAGGGTAGCAGGCCGTTGGGATGTAGGGGTGGGGCAGGGGGATGGGTGCTAGCCCCCCCGCCCCACCCAAATAGCGCAACGACCCATCGCCTCAGCCGATCGTTGGGCCGCCGGGGTGGGGCGGGTGGTGGCTGTTGGGCTGCTAGGTTGGGCTAGGGTGGTTGGTGCTTAACCCACCGCCCAACTCCGGCAACCCAACGACTGGTCTGTGTGGCGGGACGATTTCCTGGGTGGGGCGGCAGGGGGCTACATTTTTTAAATTTCTTATTATTATTATTATTTTTTTAAATTGTTATGTTTTATAAAATCGATTATCAATTATCATTTTGTTTGTTAATTTAATCTATTATTTTTTTGTAATTTACTGATTTATATATGTGTCTTTTTTCAGGAAAATGACATCAAAGAAGGTTTCTGTGAATCTTTCTGGAGCAAAGACTGTTAAAGGTGGATCCTCAAAAAAAATTGTTGAACAAACCAAACCTGAGTTGATATCTACAAATCTTTCAAGTGCCTCAAATGATAAGAAGATGATTTCATATTGGAAGAAATCAAAAGAAGTGAAACTTCCAAAAAATGTATGGTATGTGAAAGAAAGAAAAAGCGAAGATGTGCAGATATATCTATACGTTGATATACCTAATGATAGTGGAATTTATGAGGTGATGGGAAAGGTCATAGACATGTGTTCGGTACCAGACACTGAATTTGTTTATATACTTACAAAACCACCCAAGTCACATGAAATGATTAAGTATCAATGTTATACAACAAATTTACCCTCTCATCAGCTCAGAGGGGAAAGACATGATAGTTGAAGTAAATACCAAGATCACATGCCTTGTTTCCACACTAACGCTAGCTATCCGCTGACAACCTACTTTATAAAGCTCCTCTACAAGCCTAAGGGTGTGTTAGTGACCCAACTAACTCTAGTTTCTAGTTCAGGAATAGTGTTAGTGGACCCTAATGAAGTTCTAAGGGTCAAAGGAGAAAATTGACTCATAAATATCTAGATATTTACTCCTAGATCTACTCAAGAAAAGCAAGGAAACATCTCAAGCTCAACCTATTTGGGGGATTTCTAATCCTAATGAAGGAGGCAAATGGGAAAGAGCTGAAAATCATGGAAACTTCATTGCTTTTACCCTAAGGAACTAACTCAATTGCTACATAAGCAAAGCTAGGGCTATGGTGATAGAGGTTAGATGATTTGAAAGGATAGCATACTTGATTATCAAGCATTGTCTCAAATGAGAAGAAGTTGGTAAGAAGAGAGAGAGAGAGAGAAGTTGGAGGGGTAAGGGAAGGCTGATGCAAAAGATGGTTGTAATAACTCTTCCGACATTAATATAGAACTGCAGTTGTACTGTCTACTTCATGGTGTTGGTACAATCATTCATTAGATTTTTTGTCCAATACTTTTTAGCATGAGTAGATTAGTTATGTTTAACTAGATGTTCTTTTATATATTCATGTATTAGTTATCAAGGTTGTATGTTGTGATTGTGCTTGCCTCTTCTATGTGTAGGACTTGATCTGGAGCCGGCTCAGGGGACTTCCACCTAGCTGCATTTTTCTCTCCAGAAAATCTACACGGAGGCTTGAGGTAATCTATTTGTCCTACTTTGATAGTTAGTTATTGTTTATGAACATGCATGTAACCTTTTGATGGCTGCAAATAATCTTACAGTCTGCCCAAGGTCCCGGGAAGACCTTTGAGGGTATCTTCATTCTCCATACACCGTGCATTTTATCCTAAAGAAGAATTGGTGGCTCTGCTGGGGACTATACATATATTTCCCAGTTTACTCAGACAATTCTTAGTTCCCTCCTCCTTCTAAGACCTCCCTATACTTCTACATTCCCTTTCTGAGCCACCAAAACCTTGTTACCTCTTGCTTATACATATTCATCACTAAATCTGATCTAAGAAGCCTTGTTTTGAATTGTTTTCCCATACTAACGCAAGTTAGTGGACTACACAATGCTTTATAAATCAATGTGTCTGCACACACATAGCGTTAGTGGACCCAGTAACTTT
Organism: Pinus taeda; assembly: GCA_000404065.3. Classification (NCBI taxonomy): domain Eukaryota; kingdom Viridiplantae; phylum Streptophyta; class Pinopsida; order Pinales; family Pinaceae; genus Pinus; species Pinus taeda. Next base: position 242,622 of record APFE031125355.1, read on the forward strand.
CTATGGCCAACACTATAGAGCGTTAGTCTCCCAAAATCTTGATTTCTAGTTGTGTCTGCAAACCCAAGGGGATAGGAAGCCTGTTCATGGAATAAAAGAGGATTTTCTACTGCATTTTTTTAGCAAGATAGGTGTCCTAATTTTTTTTTTTAGAAATAAGTTGTTTTTTCTTTCTTGAAGAAGTTTTTATCAAAGTAAAATCATGAATTATTTTATTCATTCTTCTGTTTAGCTGGTGAAAAGCTACTTTATTTTGGTTTCAAGTAGTTGTTAGGAAAGCATTGGAAAGATTTATGTTGGGTATGCATGTGTTATAATGACTAAGATGCATGGAACAAATATGAATATGTGAAAAACTCTCACTTGTAGAATATGACTTGTTTTCATCGAATTGAATACTTTTTAAAAGCATTGTCTTGTGCATAATTTTTGAGTCAGAGTCCCATCACATTTCATACGTCAACTCCCCTACCGAAGACAATAAAAAAGTATACATAAAATTTACCTAAAATCAATCAGTAACTCTTTATTGAGTAAACAAACATTAGTTTAGGCTAGGATCTTGGGATAGGCAATGTGAGTAAACTGCCCAAGATCAGAAACCCAAACTAGTGCCATTAAAAGAGAGAAAATTCCTTCTGCACTCATACTACTGGGACCACTCCAGTCAAAGTGGAGCAAAATATGAGAAAATTTCGGACTGTAAGTGAAGGTAGCCCGCCTTCGCTTGCAACTCCTTTGGGTATTCTGTGTATTCGGGATACCTTCGAGGATTTCGGAGCTGAGTCAAGGACTCAAGTGTCTTGCACACATAGCATACTGTCTGCGACTATGTCCCCCCCGGTAGTGTATGTGATTTTAGGCATCCTTAGTGGCCAAGCTTTTAGGGACTTTGTCATGCGGAAAGAGTTATTTTTGCGGACAAACCTAACCTCCCTAGGAGTCTAAGACTCTCTAGTGACGAACAAGACAAACAAGAGCAATCCTTCTCTAAACATACATTATTCTATGAGAAACCAAGTGTTGTTCGATCCTACCTCAAATCCAACGCTTGTTGTAGCAGTCCAGCCTTGCTGATCCAGATGAGCTCCTCCTTCACTTTAAGACCTCCATACACTAACAGTCAAACGATTACATAACACCTGAATATTTCATAAAACAAAGCATATTCATCATATAGACCAAGGAGTACATGAAATAATTCATTAACAACAAATCATTGAGAAGAATGGACTTATTTGTATTAAGGAAACACAAAAGGAACCATTACAACCTGAGCCTTGGTGTTGTGCAAGCTCCTCCCAGGGTCCAGCAAGAGATTTCCTCTACTTTGACAAGCTCACCCACTCCCACTATGGCAACAAGGAAGGATAGTGATCTCTCCTCACAAGTTAACAAATGGAAGTCCTAATTCCAGCAGCATTTACCCTTTAGAATGTTCAGCTTTCAACCTTCCCCTCCTTTGGCCCAATGCCTGTATTTATAGTATTCTAGAGGAAGTTATTCAGTTCCAACATCAATGGGATACTCCCTCTTTTGGATGGGGTAGCTCCTCTCTTGATGGGATAAGTTCCTCTATCATAGGGATGCATGAACCATCTGGAGGCGCTCAATACACGTCAAACACTCTTCTAGAAGCTCTAGAAGTGACCACAAGTAACTTTTTTAAGATGAAACTCGCGCCTTTTGACCTTTACAGGAGTAATACGCACGCTAAACCTTACCTTACAAGCGTACAAGTACACAGGTACAATTTTTTTGAGTGCGTACCAAGATATACATGTTTTAAAGTGACTTTCTGCTCTTTTTGCAAGTTTGACATGAAAGCAAAGGTATGAGCTTGACAAGGAGGATAATATGACTATTGATGGAGCCATATTAACTGCAGATAGTCATGGTGACAAATTTCAGTGTAACAGATTGCCCCCTAAAGTACGAAGCCTGTAATAGATAACGGTGTTAAATCATATAGAAAGGGTGAAGTACTTTATCATTTCGAGGATCATCTTGTGGAGAGCCCGGTCAGAACCTGCAATTTTCAACACAAAATACATGTATAAAATCATATCATCGCTGAGGTAGGCATTCCCATACTCAGATCAAAACTTTAACTATTGGACTAACTACTCTGATACAGGAATGATTTCATAATACATCATAATCATAGACTCGTGTATACACAGTATGGGCGCAACCATCTGTTTATGATTGGTCTATAACATAATGAATACAAAACTCCTCGCAGCCTGGATGGTGGAAACTAGATCCAGGGTCTTCATCTCTACTTCCGGAATTGGTATGATTCTAGCCATGTGAATAAATGAGTCGATGTCGAACATGGTAGAAACCACTTGATTACCAGTCAATGATGTAAACTGTTAACAAGCGTGAGAGAGACCACCAGTAATGTAAATGGTTCTCAAAGTACCCAGCACAATCCATGAGATGTGAATGAATGAGTCGATGTCGAACATTTCATGGAATCCTTCGATCGCAAGTCAATGATGAAAACTGACGTCGAAGGCGAGAAACCTGCCATTGATGCATGCAGACTCCAAGGTACTGACGATTTCTAAGTCAACTCTCTAGATAATGTGCTGATGTCGATAGAAAGCGACTCGTCGCAGGCAAGCCCACAACACGAAACCATAGTTCAAGTTGAAGAAATGTTGCTGCAAGGACAGACTCAATGATGACACAATGAATGATAGGTATTTTGCGGTTGAATGTTTTGTTTCAGACCTCTTGAACACATAACGACGCAACAGATGGTTTGGTGATAAATGACTCAAAGTCGACTCCCATAACTCGGTTAAAGATGTCAAATGATCTTGGTCAATTGTGAGGTAAAGGATTTCCCAACCCAGGTGAATTAATAAGTGTCGTGTTCAAGAGTGGTAGTAAGGTTTTTCTTGAGACAAAAGGATATCAAATAGGCTCATTCTTCTCATTTTTCCCCCACCATTTCTGGCAAGTACCTCTTTATTTTTTTTTTACAAGCTTGAGGAGGATAACATATGCTTGTTGTAAGCTCATCCTTCGGATGAGTCCAACTTAGTTTTTGATTCGAACCCTAAAAAGGAGTGGTCCGTTCCTGTTTGTAATAGAACAGGTCCTTTACTGTGAAATTTTAACGAGTCCAGTATAGGAGAAACTCGGCGTTTTTCATATTTAGAGAGTCTGGAAAACTTAGAAGACTCCAGATTGAACTTTTTCGTAAATGTGTGTCTCCTAAGCCCGAAAAAGTATAAAATAATACCTAGGAGAACCGCTTGATCTTGCGACCAAGGATATTTTCATAGTTAGTGTCTTTGACCTGAAAAGTAAAAAGCGATCAAAGACACGTCGTTTTATTTCCAATATCGAATTTGAAACGACAAAAATCCGGCAATCTTTTCTTGTTTTTTCGGTCAGAAAAGGGCTGTAAGAGGACCGTCTTTTAATTCCGTTTTAACGAGTGTAAAAGAAACGCTCGGCAATCTTTTCAGTTTTTAGGAGTCAGAAAAAGGGCTTAAAATATGACTTTGATGTTTGATTTGTGAAAAATGACAAGTTTCCCTGAAAATCTCTTTGTCCTGCACAAAAAGTGACACATTACTCATACCTGTTTGAGATGGCCAAAAATATATTGAAAAATGACCTTCCATGGTGAAAAATAAACAAATTTAATATTTATTTATCCAAAAAACCTATAAAAAGACCTTTTACCATGTCATTTTTACCATTTTACTGTTGAGGTAAAAAAAGGGCTTTTGGGAAGAAACTTCCCGTGAACTTTGCGGAAAATCCAGACCGTCGGAATCGAACGCCGTCTCCTCCAGGTAATCCACAACATCCTCCTCTTCAATTTCATCCGTTTAGAATTTAGTTTTAAGTTTTAGTTTGATTTTTGGAGGCATAGGGGTTTTGGGATGCGCTCCTCGGGGTACGCAGGTGGCCCATGGGTAACCTGCGTACCCCGACCTTTTTCTTTAAAGGAAAAAGGGTCGGGCTACGCAACCTACCTTCAGGCCAGGTGCGTACCCACGCTCTGTTCCTGAAGGCGGGGTGCGTACCCCGTGTAAAGTGCACCCCCAAACCCATACCTTCCAAATGCACTATTCAAATTTGATTTTGTGATCACTAAAACTCTTCTTATGGTGTGCAGGATACCCACCATGTTGGATTGGAGAGAATGAGAGCACGAAGATGTTGATTCGTCCGCGTTGAATCATCAACCTACCATTGATGCTTTGCGAGCATGTGGCTTGTACAAATACTGGGTCATACCCGGCATGAGGGCTCAGGTGCCATTTCTGGAGTTGCTGGTCGAGAGGTGGCATGTTCAGGGCCAGTGTTTCTATATTGGAGGCCATCAGCTCGAGATTGAGGCCTCCGACATATACTTCCTTACTGGTTTTCCTAACAGAG
>APFE031125367.1:0-26498 GCA_000404065.3 Pinus taeda
TTCGTACATTCCAACGGAGGATCAGGATGCTGATATTCTGACGAAGGCTCTCACCAGGAGCAAATTCGAGTACCATCAAGGCAGGATAGGGGTTTCTGATAATCCATATCTTGTCGAGAGGGAGTGTTGAGATTGCAACAAGATGATGGAGCTTAGTGAAAAGAGTCGCCTTCACTAGGTGGGCCCGCAGGCTATTTTTGGCGCAAGTCTATTTTTAGACTATGTCTATTTTTAGACATATGGATCATGTCTATGGATTGCAGGTTGCTGTTTATGGATGATTGATCAAGTTGGAAAAATAGATGGAATTCTATTTTTAGACCACAGCGGAGTGACTCCACAGCAGAGTGACTGCTCAGTCTAAATATAGAACAGTCAAATATTATTAGCTCATAATAATATTTAGACTATAACCTTTGTCTTATTCTCTTGGAGCACTTCAGGATGAGCTACGGATGTGGTACATGCAGATCCCAGAAGGAAATACGTGGTTACCTATGGGATGACTAATATTTGCATGCAGGACTTCAGTTAGAACTCAAGTGAGTTGAGTTTAGTGGACTGGAGGTGCAGTTGATGGAGTTGTGTTCAGTTTAGCTTTGTTAAACTGGTTGTATTTAGTCTAACTGGCAAATAGACTAGAGATGAGTTGGGTGAATTAGTTATTAATTAATTCACAAGTTATTAACTCATAATGCAACTATAGAATACATCAGTTAATTCAGTTGCATGTCAGTGCATGTTCAGTTCAGCAGGGACAGGTGTTAGAGAATCAGATTGCTATCAGTTGTGACTATAGTTGTGCATCAGATCTTGCACAATCAAGGGATTGAGTATGCCAATGAGTTTGCCCACGTATTTGCCCACATTTTAGCTTGTTCTCACGTGCTTTTGCCAAGTAAATACGTGGTTGCCTTGGAATTATCATCAATTCTTATGCAGGTATTGAGCAGGGGAGGCAGGCAAGCAGCGGAAGAGATTTGGAGATCAGATCTGAGCTGTATTGTGTGTAACAGAGGTGGAGATACTTGTGAGAAGTATTATGCTGTGTAATGTTACATGACTCAATCATTAATATACATATAGTTGGGGTTTTTAGCAAGATGCTTTCCCTAGGACACATACTGTGTTAATGTGTGAGTGCTCTTGATGTTTTGTTGTTATTGATGCTGCTATATTGATGATCAACGTAGAGGAGCTTATGTATTGTGTATGTTTTCCGCAATAGTACATGATCAGGATAATCTCCATTGAATATGTGTTAAATTATTCAAAATTTCTACAGGTAATGGACTTGGTCCATTGTCCTCCTCGTGAACTTTCTTCAACCTTCGTAATGATGGAAAATGTCTAACATCCTGTGATTCTACAATACAAATATCACCATTTTATTTTCTTTCGTCTTGCATTCTTAACATTTCTACTTGTTTTCTTAGATTGATAAGAATTTCTGCTTTAAAATCGTCAAGCAAATTTACAAGTTTAGCTTGACTTACTGTTAGGTCCCTATACTACTAGTGTAACCAGTTATTGTTATTAGTACAACCCCCTTATTATATTTTTGTGCCCATGTAGTCCCAATATTGTTATTATTGTGCCCCATAGAAGCCCACTATTTTTGTTATTTTGCCCTTACATTATTATTGTTATGCCAGCTCTGATTATACTATGACCCCTTTCACTCCTATATATGGAAAGGAGGTCTTGTCATTTGCATCATCTAAGAATTTTTCATTTCTGTAATGTAAAGGAGGTTGCCCCTCCAAGTGGTTTATTTCTAAGGCATTCATCTATCTTTTCTATCTTTTTGGGAGCCGGTTTCATAACATTTGGTATCAAAGCTTTGGATTCTAGGGTTTCTCTACTCCAAACAGGGCATAATGGTATTTTCACTATAACTTTGTTTCTATAATGTTTCAGTAGCTAAAGAAAAAACCCATTTGAGAATAAATCATTCTGAATATTGTATCTAAATTTCAAATCTTATCTCACTACATTTTCAGATATATGATTTGAAGAAGTTAGGGATTTTGTAAGCTCTAGAATTTCATCTAAAATAGTTCACCATGGAATTTTCACTATAACTCGTTCGCTACAAAGTTTCAGAAGTTAAAAAAAAAACATTAGAGAAGAAACTGGTATGAACCTCAGGTACAAATTTCAGATCTTGTTTCTCTATATTTTCGGATATATGATCTAAGGGGGTCAGTGTTTCTGCAAACTCCCGAATTACATCATAAACAGGTGACCTTGGGAAAATTGTGATAACTTTCTCTCTGAGCATCAGATTGCAATTTCGTAAGAAGTTATAAGAAGAGGACAAATTGCAGTGTTCGTTGTATATGTTTCAGATTTTAAGGTCAAAATAATGACACGTGGCACTTCATACAAGTTCAATCTTCGTAAAAGGTATATAATTAGGTGATCTTGGGAGATTGTGCATAACTATTTCTTGGAGAACCTAATTTCAATAAGACTGGTGGCATTGGAAAGAGAATGCAAAGGGCTACTAGAGGTAGTAATTTTAGAACTGGAAGATCCTATATTATAGAGTTACTGTCGTTTCAAGATCGAGATCCTAAAATCAAGAAAAGGCAATATGAGGAAGTTTGATGGCAAGGATCCAGTAAATTGGATACTCCAGATGGAGAGTTGATCTATCTTTTCATTCTTTTTGTGAGATGGCTTCATAACACTCACTGATCTTGATGTTGATTTACCTACTCTTGCTTTTCCTCTTTATATGTGTTTGCATGTTTCACAAATTTCCTCAAATGATAATTGGTATACATCACCTTTACTCATGATATTAAGGATATCAATCCATTCATCCCTAATTGTTCTAAGTAAGAGGGTTTTTAGTGTGTTAGATCCTAAATGATGTAATTTTTCCCTCTTAATATTGTACATGAACCTCTCTATTAGATCCTCTAGACTCACATCTTCTCTTTGATTCGTTCTAAGGATTTCTTCTTTAAGACCATGATATTTATAGTTGTCTAGAAATATCTTTTACATCTCATTCCATGATCTTATTGAATTGGTACCTAAATTCATGAACCATATAACAGCTCTATCCTTCAGAGTTGCTGGAAACAATCTCATTTTTTTGAGTTTTTGATAAGTAACCATAAGATCTAGAAACAATCTCAAATTCAAAGAGAAAGGTTTCTAGATCCTCTGACCTTAGACCATGAAATTTTGGAAGAAAAGATGGAGGGATGTTCTTCATGTGCACATTACCATTAGTATCTTGAATGGTAAATCCAAGAGGACCTTCCTCATTGTCATCATCTCCATTCATTTCTTCTTCATTCTTTGTCATCTTCTTCTACCTGCAAGAGTGAATGGTGATATGGCTCTTACTTCACCACATGATCAAATGGGGGTGTTGGGTTGGTTCTGGAGAATTTTTTGTTTTTGTTTTTATGATTGAATGGAAAATTATAATGAAATGCAATTTTCTACTTTTGACACTAAATATGCCTAATGAAAATATTTCTTTTTTGTTTTGCAGAAATGAAATTGCTGATTGAATGAAAACTATTGACAGAAAGAAAACTACTTGCAGATTGAAATTTTTGAATCGAAAGGAAAGCAGATAATGCCAACTGAAAGAAAGAAAGAAACTAGATTATTTTTGCATAAATAAACCAATGGAAGCAAATGGGAGACTAGAAATGAAAGAAAAGAGAAGTAATCACTTCTACTTTAACACCTCCCAGACAATAGCGCCAAAAACTAATGAGCTTAGGTATTGCAACAATAATGCTGCAACTCCCAGGGCTACTAGCTTTACTTATCGACCCAAGGTTCATAAAAACATGGAGGTGACAGTGCTATATGCACAAGTAGAGATGAAGGTCTTGCTTTTTGTCACTATTTGTCTGGCAAGAGACCCCAGGGGTTCCAAGACAAGATTCTATAGGGTCAAAAGAGGCTTATTTCTTTGATGGAAGGAGAGAAATTCTTATTCTAAGAGAGCTACTCTACTACAGCAATGAAGAAAACAACATGAAATGATAAACTTACACCATGACCCAACTAACCAGTTAAACAACTATGCTAAGTAGAATTGATAAATTAACACTAACCTACTGCTAATTATCTAAGTTTCAGAAGTAAAGAGCATTAAAAATAAACTAAGGAGTAACAAAGAAACTTAGGCTAAATCTGGTTTCAAGCAGAAAAGGTAATCAGAGGTCGAAATCAGTGAAAGGTGGATGTGAGGGAGCAACAGTGCATAAGAAATGTTGGATCAGTCAGGTGAAAGGAAAATGAATGACGAAGATTGGATCATAGGAGGTTACGTAGATAGATGGGAGAACAAGGTTAACTAACAGGATGAACGGTGGAGATTGTGTCATGGGGAATTAGGTGAGTGGATGAATGAATGAGGTTAATAGGAGATGAATGGTTGAGATCTAATCGTGTGGGTGAAGTCAAGATATGGACAGATGAGGCTAACAGGAGTGATGAATGGTTAAGATCTTATCACGCAGGTGAAGTCAAGTGATGGATGGAGGAGATTAAGTCGTGTGTAGAAGAAACATGGGGAAATGGTGAAGTGAGTTTAGAGGGCGGTAAGTTCTATTTTGCATGCCCTCAAAGCTGTAAGTTGTTTTCTAAAATTTCACACAATTAGCCTTATTGGGTGACACGTAGCACAAAGAAACCACTTGTCTCGCGTGCTCTCGAGTGGATAACAGTTGGACAAAAATCCGAGAGATATAGCGTGATAGCCATTAGATTGGGTGGGGCTGATCAACAGTGGAGATTGGCCAAGCTAGTTTGCGATCAGGTGAAGCGAAAACTATCAGATCAAGTAAGGGAGATTGACAGTGGGGACTTAAAGTACCTAAATTGATCAGGTGAAGCGACAACAATTGGATCAGGCAAGGCAGATCGACAATGGGAACTTATAGTTCATAAAGCAAGTGATGGACTCCATGCGAAGTAGCAGTTGGAGAAAATAGTGAATCAGACGGTGATTGCGAAGGTTTGTTTGCGATCAGATGATGAGGAAGCAATGTGGAAGGAACGTACTAGAGGTGGTTTCAAATGAAAATGACAAAGAAAACTAGTGCAAGTGAACAACTAATTGTATTAAACAACGAACTCTATAGCCCATGCGAGAACTAGAGACTTGTGTTTTTAGGGCTATTGAAGGGTCCCTTCATCAAGTCATGGTCCCAAAGGGAGGAGATAAGGTTGAGACACCTACGCACAACCTGATAGTGATCGTTTCCTCCAACTAACCTGGGAATTAAAAAAAACAAAAATGGAAGTAACTTAAAGCCAACACAACTAGTGAAGAAAATGAATAGAAACAGGAAGTTATTCAAACAAATGAATACAACCAGAAAGCTACTTAAGTTGAATCAGCATGAGAAAAATACTTAAGAAAATGAACATAAAACCCTGAAACTACTTAAGAAAATAGATAGAATATAAATCTATGCTAGCGTACATGTACACTAAAGAGGAGTTGTGGCTGCTTGGGTCGGGCCCTAACCCAAGAGCTTCAACCCTCAAAGTTAAGTCAAAGCTGGCTTAAACATAACTCATTTGTATTATAAAAACCATGGATTACAGAGAAAACTATCACAAGTATTTGCAGCTCAGAAATAAAACATATTTTTACAATAGAAGTATGAATCCTTCCTAACTAACTAAAAAATAGAGTTCCTAAGACTCTCTACTTATACATCTGAAGTCTCTAATAACTTCCTTCAAATTAGGGTATTTTGGCCCCCAACTCAAAATAAATTGTTTTCTGTCACTTTCACTAGCTCGGTTGCCCTCTAGTAGGGAGGCTTGCCTCCCTACTAGAGATAAACTCATACTTTCACTTGCTTGGCTACCTTCTAGTACTCATGATTTGACTTGTTTTCACTTTCACTTGCTTGGATACCTTCTAGTACTCTTGATTTGGTTGTTTTCACTTTCACTTGTTTGGTTGCCTTCTAGTAGGGTGGTTATTTGTACTTGCAACTGTTGGAGGGATATTTGAATGGAGGGGCAATAAATGAGGAGGATTTACCTCCTGTAATTCCCCTCCCTTGTCCCATTTGAGATTTTACCAAGGTCTTCACCATAGTTCCTTTCTTTTATCTTTTATCCCTGCATTTCCCTTAATTTTATCCTTTATTCCTTCCTTACATGCACATTATACCACAAAGCAAAATATCCAACTCTAACTCATCGCATAAGCAAAATATAATCAAAAGTATGCAATACGTTGTGAGAATAGTTGGTTTGACTAAGCTAGGAGATGAATTAGGGTCAATTAAGGCCCATAAAATTACTAAATGATGAGACCCATCACCTATCATGTATGATCTCATTCAACCTTTGGCTAGCATTACACACTTTGGGATAGAAAAATCTTTCCCTATACTAATTCTAATATCTTTTGGATAAGTTCTCTTCTTCAATTTACCCATTTTGGAATTCTCTCCATAGCCATGAAATATCCCTTGTGTCTCAATGCTGAAGTTCCCAACCTTCTCTTCCACTCTATCAGCAATTGCCCACATTTACATCTCATCATGTTGTTGCTTGTTTTCTTTCACAACTTCTTTTCCTCTGTGCTCATTTGTTTCTTGTTCTCTTTTCCTCCAATATGTCATTCATAAATTAGGGTAAAATCACAAAGCTCAAGCTTTTGAATGACATGGTTAGTCCCAAGAACATTCTTCCAATCATGCCATAAATTCTCTATAAATTTCAGCTTTGTCGCATATTCTGTGTCCTTCATGACTGCAAACATAGTTCCAATATCCTCTTCTCCATGAGTAATAAAACTTGGTTTCCATTGTGGAGGATATTGACTCTCTGTGTTTGGTAAGGGGGAAGGAAAATTACTCCATTTTTCTCCAATGTTTCCAGTTTTACCTCTTCCTTGACATCCATTTCTAGTGCAAGTTTTGTTGATGGAGCTTTCGGCCCTGATGCTTTTGGTGGAAATTTCCAAATATTATCTATTATATCAGGTCAAGAATGATAATATAAAAACCAATATGTCACATTAAAGACAGAGAAGAAACGTCATTTATGGCTTATGAGGGATAGAATTGCACAGTTCGGTTTCACAAGTTTGGAATGGACTGGACTAGAAATAATGACCAACTCTAGAAATCATGTTGAATTGGAAACATCATATCTACAATTCCCAATTTACTGTATTTTCCAAGGTACTTACATATCTCTTTTATTATATGAAATATTATGAATATGCAATCTATAATCCTATGGCTTATGACATGGCCAGCAACTTCTGTGACATGGCTGCAAATTATTTTTCATTAGTTGTTTCAAAAAGTGAAGATATGAATTGCAAAAAAAATGATTACAAACATTGAGCAGAGTACTCTCTGAGCAATGTGTGCCATAATTACAGAGGGGTATTATTTTGAAAAGCGCATATAGAATATAAGTTTGTTACAATTCTAGGAAAGAATTGTAAACATCAATTCAATTACAATTGAATTTCAGTCCCTCCCCAAAGTGCGCCCTACATAGTCATTACAAAAACATTGAATAAATGGTAATGCAGTTTAAGTCTCTGTTGAGAGTGCATGCAATCATTGTACAAAGAGCTATTATTGGAGTTTTTTATGAATTACTTTGAAAAGTTCATATAGAATGTAGTCTATCTATTATATGGTATAACAAGAATTGCAAAATACATTCCCCATAGAAATTCAAACACATTACATGACTGTAGGTAGGAAATACAGCTTTGGTGTCATACATATTCCACACTCTAAATGATTGGTTCTTCAAAATGATTATCGAACCCAAGAATGAGAACTTAATCCATATGAGGAATACAAATTGTGGTATGTTTATTAGGGTTGTTTTTGGATAACTTTGAAATATTTTGTTTCATGTAAGAAATTTTTGGATCTCTCATACTGTGATATTGAATCATATTACCAACATCAAGCTCATGCATATCAGTGGTTTCTTTATCCTTCTAGTGTTGTCATTAAGATTTTGTAAGTGAGGAGATGTCATTCATCTTGGTTGTTCTTCCAGCGAAATTTATGTCCAGACTTTCTTTGAACTTTGAAGTATATCTTATATCAACTCAATTAGAAGCATCATATGAACAAATTCTATGCACTGACAAAAAATTCTGCAAATACGACTGAAAGTTACAAACACGTCAATGTTGACATCATTAAGAAAACAAATTGTTCATTTTTTAGAATGGTTGAAGCTAACTCTTCATATTCATTTTTGCATGCTTATTTTGACAATATTCTAACTAGAAAAAGAGATGAGATGCCCACATTCAGACAGAGCAATTACAAGTTGGGTCAGAAGAAATTGAATTTGCTAATGTTGCCTTTGCTATCAATTGAGGATGGAAAACGAAATCCTGCAAAACACTCAAATTCCAAAATTGCAATATTGTTGGCACATATGGATTATGGTTTCAATTTAATGATTTTTTATACTTTTCCCTTTTTCTTTGTATTTGACTTATATAGCATAGAAACATAGTTCTTAATCTTTTGTATGTTTTCACAATATTTCTAATTGTTGGGTAGTGGATCCCCCGTGTAACATTTTTGGGGCTTAAAGCCCACAATTTAGGGTAACAATATTGTAAAAGTTTTGCGAAGTGTGCGGAGTGTGAACTGTAATGGGTTGAGTCAAAGGGTTGTCCACCCAAAAATAATGTAAAATAATAGAAAGCAAGTCGGCCTGCCCATGGAAATAGAGTAAGATTTTAAGAATAAAAGGTAGCTTTTAGCTAAAATCTGATGTATTATGGGTTTGGGAAGGAAATATTCACTCTGAGCCTATAAGTCCGAGTCATGGGTAGTAGTAGTTAGAGAAGGCTCTGCAGCTAATTGCATAGAGGCCTGTTAGGTTCTGCAGTTGTGTGTGTGGACCCCTGCAGCTGAGTGCGCAGGGTGGAATGGATTATAATGAACAGAAGAGTAGAAAAGATAAGTGTTTCTAAATTATCGTGCCTTTGATTGTGGATCTATATGTTTATGCTTATGTTCTGATTTTATGCATATCCGTAAGATTTATGGTTGCCTGCGTTGGTTATAACTGTTGAATGATAAGAATTAGATCTAATCCATAATAAATACCTTAATAATAAGAATCTAAGAAGTGCCTCATCACTGAGCTTCGCAAAGGCCAGATTGCTATGTAGAATAGTGCGAGTGTTCAGATCGGTTTGCGACCATTTGACTCCTCTTCAAGACATCCCTAGTGTGTGGAAACCTAGTTCCAGCACCCTCCCCTACTACCTCGGGTGAGACTTCAGTCCGCACTCCATGGATTGTTGATGAAAGGGTCGGTAGTGTGACATTTATTTAGCTAAAACTCTTCCGAACCTAGGTCAAGCCCCATCAAGCCAACAAATGGTTCCATTGCCGAGACCGGGATCTGCCTAAGGGATGTCTGATGTCGAAACACTGGAACCCTACGAAGAGAGAGATTGAAGATTGGCTGTACCGATGCATAGGAGGGTTTAATCAGGGTATTCTCAAGGGATCGCGAGGTAAGTATGAAAGATAGTTAAATACCTGGATTAAGATGCTCTTACATGAAAAACGGGTGATCCATTAATGAGTGGAATGATGCGGAACGAAAAGACCTACAAATGCATAGAAGGGTTAGGAAATAATCCTTTAATATTGCCACCGTGAGAAAATAATGAAGAACGTGCTTGGGACTACCCGAGGAGTGCGGCCAATTTCATCAGGCCACCCATTCCGCAGATATCATCCCCACTAATGCCACCACTCCTATCATCTTCTTCAACCCCATCTTCACCCATGCCACCTCCACTGAACCAGTGGGTTAGCATGATGAGTGTGATTAAGTTTCCTGTATTCAAAGGGGTAGGGAGTGAAGATCCTGATGAGTTTTGGTTTGTAGTAAGAGTAGTATGGGAAGCGTACGGAGTTACAGATGATAACATTAAGGAGGCTACCCTAGTAAGTGCACTACAGGATCGCGTGTTGCTGTGGTATATTAAGCACTCGAATGATCATCCGAATGTTGGAATAGCAGAAATATAGATTGCATTAAACAAAGAATTTAGCTGGCAAAGATCAGAGACATAGTCGATCATCAGATTCAAAGAGATCGCGATGTTGCCAGGTGAAACCCCGGGGGATCTGGATCAGAGACTGAAGAGCATGATCCATGAGGCTAACATGATGCTGACAGATGTGCAACACTATGTGTGGTTCGTGGCGTCTTTAACACCACATCTGAGGGTGGCGCTATCACAACAGAAGATTCTGACCTAGGCAGAAGCGTTGGAAACAATGATGAGGTTGCATGAAACTCCGATACAAGATCCTAGGTTGGCAGTCCATTAGATCCATGCACAACTACAAAACCTATGCTTAGAGATGTAGAGTTTGAAATATGATAGGGTGCCCTGGCCAAAAGTGCGAGAAGAAGTGTGGTGGATAAAATGCAGAAGCCAGTTCCATGATAAGGATCATTGCCCGGTGTTCACGAACTATTTGGTTGGGGGGCCAATGCCGCTGAGACTAGAGGTGCAAGTAGGGCCAAGTGCGACACCTGTGCTCTGGTGCACAATCTATTAGGTGGGAGGAAAGCACACAATAGACAATTGTCATCTATTACAAAAATTTACATAGATCCCCCAAAAACTATTTTGAAAATTTTGTAGATCGGTGTGCCATGATGAAGAAGACTGCTAGATTTATGAATTGTTGATGGATCAAACACTAGCCTACAGGATGCAGACTGAGGTGCGAGGTCTAGATCCAGTCGCAGCACTAGCACACGGTGGGGTCGAAGGCTAAGAACAAGGACGAGGAGGAATGGGACTTGGACAAGGCTGTGGATAGTTAATCTGCTACAATTGTGGAGGACTTGGGCACTATGTGCATGACTGTACGAACCCGACCAGAACATGTTGTCCATATTGTTATCAATTTGGTCATGAAGTAGTAGATTTCCCCACTCTAGTTGCACAGATGCATGAAAAAGGAGTACTTCAGACTACTTCAATGCAGAACATCCAAATGATGAGTTTTGAGCTGCGCGAAGAAGACCCCAATGTGAACATGGTGCTCAGAAGTGGTGCAACCACAGGGGAAGACAAGGGGAAGCAACCTGATCAGAATACATGGGTTCACAAGGCCCCTACAAAGCAACCTAAGTTTGACTTGGAATGTGCAAAGGAGACATTTATGGAAGATAAGAAGAGCTTCGCGGAGGTCTCTACTTCAGGTAGTAAGGATCAAACTAAACCGGAAATGGATCCTTTCATGCTAAATACCTTTTTAGAGACATGCATGAAGTTACTACGGGAAAATAGAGCATTCAAGGGATTACAAGAGTTAATAACTAGGTGCATAGGGTTGGGCGAACTGCGTGTAGTCTGAAAACTAGGAAGACATGCCTTGCGCACTAGGCGGAAAATGCGATCGACAACACAGATTGGTGACTTTGAGATGGATTAGGTCATCCTAAACTTAGGTTCAGATGCGAATGTGCTACCTAAATAGACATGGGAATGCATGGATAGACCTGCATTACAATGGCCTCCTATTCAATTACAGATGGTGAACCAATAAAAGATCTTTCCCATGGGGAGATTGCAAGGAGTCACAGTGTAAAACGAAGGTACGAGCACACAAACAGATTTTGAGGTAATAGAAATTGTGGATGACAGTAACCCTTACCCCGTGTTGCTAGGAATACACCGGGCCACAGATATGAATGAAGTCATCAACTTAAAGAAGCGGAATATGATATTTGACAAAAAGTCCCTTCGCGTAGTTATTGTACTAGATCCAGCCGAAGGAGAACACTACACTGAACCTGTACACAATGATGGAAGTGAGGATGAATTAGATAATATCCAAAAAATAACTACGTGAAATCAAGACTGGGTAAATTTGACTGCAGAGCGGCAAATATCTTGGGAGCACGCAAATTCCTGCATCTCAAATTCAGATGAAGAAGACGAACACTAGCATAACCGGTTGAGCAAAGTAACAATGCTAAACTGTAATATGATGACTAAGTCACTGCGTTGTGTAACAGCTCAGGATTGAGATCTACCGAAGTATGATGGGTTGACAGTGGTGGATGAATTCCTGAACAATTTTGAGGGTGCAGTACCAAAGCACTAGAGGTTCAACGCATTGAAGTGGGCGTTGTGCGCAACACCTGTGCACTGGTGGGGAACACATGAAGGAACCTTTGAAAACTGGCATGATTGCAGAAGGATGATGCAGATAAGGTTTGAGAAGATGAAACTATGAATAAATGATAAATACGATCAATGTGATGACCCATGCGTCCACCTCACAAAATGGACCAAAGCCTATGGAGAAGAACCCCAACCAGAGTGGGTATACTTATTTTACCATACCCTAGATGTCATCCCAAGGAACTGGTATACTGAGACAGAACTCTGACATTTTACAAGCAAATGGGATATATTGCGTGAAGGATTTTTATTAACTTTCTTATTTGAGGACCAATGGATGGATACTGTTGACGATGTGCTACAGGTTGTGAAAGCCGCCATTTTCAAAATACCTCAAGAACCAAAAGAAATATTGCAACCAGTATGGTCACATCAATTAAGCCAGGCCCTAGAATGTTACAATGTGCAAGTAGATTATGATGATGATGACCCCAGAAACATCAATATTCTGGAAACAGAAGGAGCCACGAGGTTCGCGGAACATCAGTCGAGGACCTCGACATCACTACACCCCTGAAAATGAAGCAGGTAAATAATGGGACATATGAGGAGCTGAAGTACGCGACACTAGGAGACTATTAGGATGATGCCACAGTGGATAAGGTCATTGAGTTACTTCGAGAATATCAAGACTTATTCCCAACTGAAATCACAGAGTTAAAAGGGATCCTCAACGACCTAGGAGTGATGAAGACAACTCTGAAACCAGACACAAATCCAGTTAAGCAGCGTCCTTACTACCTGAATCCAAAGTATAAGGAAAAGGTCCACGAAGAATTGGACAAAATGCTGGTAGCAGGAATTATTGAGCTAGTGGAAGAATTTGACTAGGTGAGTCCTATGATAGTGCACGAGAAGAAATACAAGGGCGAAATTCAAATTTGCGTGGACCTCCGAAAGTTGAATGATGCCTATGTCCATGATCCGTTCCCAACACCATTCACAGATGAAGTCCTGGAGAATGTTGGTGGGCAAGAAGAGTACTCATTCACGGATGGGTTCTCAGGGTACCATCAGATCAAGATCACACCAGAAGATAGAAGCAAGACAACCTTCGCGACCGAATGGGGATGTTTCTAGTACACTGTTATTCCCTTTGGATTGAAGAATGTGCCAACGATATTTTCGCACGTAGTAGTGGTTGCATTCAAATAATTAATCCATAAGTTTTTGGAAGTTTATTTTGACGATTCGACTATATTTGGGCTAGTCAAGAAACACATCGCGAGCTTACGGTTGATACTAGATACGTGTTGACGACACCAGATTGCGCTGAACCTTAAGAAATGTAGTTTCCTCGTCCCCTTTGGAAACTTGCTTGGTCATGTGGTCTGCCGATAAGGCCTAATGGTGGATCCCACGAAGGTTGTTGTCATACTCAATCTAGAAGTGCCTCGAAGTGTCAAACAACTGCGCGCCACATTGTGACACACTGGGTACTACCGAAAGTTCATTAAGAGTTATGCACAAATCACAGAACCAATGGAACAGTTGTTGAAAAAGGATGCTACATATTGTTGGAATGAGGAATCTAAGAAGAGTCTGGAGGTTCTCAAGGAAAAAAATGGCATCTGCTCCCATTCTGGTCTTTCCAAAATGGGTCATCAAATTTCGTGTACATGTTGATGCGTCGTGTATTGCACTGTACTTACGCAGGAAGGTGCGGAAGGCATCGATCACCCGATCACATTCACAAGCTAGCGGCTATCCAAAGATGAAAATAACTATTCTAATATTGCGTGCAAGGGACTAGCAATGGTATATGCACTCTAGAAATACTGCCACTATCTACTGGGTGGGCACTTTAAGATGTATACTGATCATGCCATGTTGAAATACATAGTGAATAAGCCTGTGTTTGGGGGGCATATTTGTAGATGGTTGTTACTATTCCAAGAATATGACTTCGAAGTCATTATGAAGTCAGGATGCCTAAACGCAGGTCCAGATCACCTCTCACGAATTGAGAATGGTGAAGAGCCAACAAATTTGGAGGAAGAACTACCCGATGCATAGTTCTATGCAATGTGTGTCGCGGACAGCCACTTTGAGGACATAATACACTTCTTAACCATAGGGACTATGCCGTAGGGATATTCAGTTCAGCAGAGGAAATAATTGGTGATACGCGCAATGGATTTTACTGTTATCACAGGGAACCTCTACAAAATGGGAAACAATGAAATATTACGAAGATATGTACCTGAATTTGAGCGAGGATAGATCCTAGCAGAAGCACATGGGGGGGCTGTAGGAGGGCATTATGTGGGACGCGCAATAGCATAGAAGATTCTTCGCGCTGGACTATGGTTTCCAACTCTACATCAAGACTCAAAAGCATACTATCGGGCCTGCGACATATGTCGACATACTAGGGAACCGTTACGAAGGGACGAAATGCCGCTCAATCCAGAGATGATGCTATAACCATTCGAAAAATGTGCGATCAACTTTGTGGGTCCCATCACACCTCAAGGAAAGACGGGTGCACGAAAAAGTACTTGACTCGATGGGTAGAAGCACAACCTGTTAAGGATTTCCGACCACTACAGCTGCAAAACTTTTGTTCGAGAATGTGTTTATGTGGTTTGGATGCTTGAAAATTCGCACGAGAAGCCGCGGAACGCACTTCCCAAATGACACTATCAGTGCGCTCACTAAGGAATTCTAGATATATCATTAGCAAAGTATGCCATACCATCTGCAAGCGAATGGGACTGTCTAAGCTTTCAACAAGATTTTGGAGACTGCATTTACCAAAGTATGTAATATTGAGCAGAAAAATGGGATTTGCGCATACCTACTATGCTATGGGCATACCAAACCACATGCAAAAAATTGACAAGTCAGACACCTTTCGGGTTAGTCTACGGCACAGAAGCTGTCATGCCAATGGAATGCATTATACCCAGTTTGTGAATAGCACCAATGATAGGCACGGTAGACCGCGGGGCCTTAGAACAGAGGCTCATGCAACTAGAATAACTTGAAAAGGAATGGTTTCTAGTGGGATTCCATCAGCAGGTACATAAGCAGCAAGAAAACGCTTGGCATGATCACCATATCAAGTTGTGCACGTTGAAAGAAAGCGATCTAGTATTATTGTACAATAGCAAGTTCGAGAAATTTCTTGGGAAACTCCGAATGCATTGGTTGGGACCATATGTAGTCTAAGAAGTAATATATGGAGGCGCAGTCCAGCTCAACAAGCTTAACGGAGAGCCCTTCCCAAGAAGAGTAAATGGCAGTCGCCTGAAGCTCTACATAGGACGGTCGGCTACCTGAATAACCGATCGCAGCACCGTCTCATCACTCTGGACAGTTGAAAGAGAGCATGGGGCAGTAAAACAGTATGTTAGGAGGCTGCGTGACAAAAGGGGCACAAGCAGAATCCATATGTTACAAAGGTCATAGTTGCACAAACGAGGCCACGCTACTGCATGGTTAAACACGGATGTGATTGTTGTTGTCACTATTCATGACAAGATGTCTAAGATACTATGAAAGGGAGTGGGCAGCGGACAATTAAGATACAAAGTATGAGCCAGATCCAGAATAATCTACCATAGATATAACATTAATGTGCCAGAAAAGGAGGGAATTGCCGAATTTGAATTTCTACAAGCCTATAAATCACAATCGGGCATCCACCAACCAAATTGTGGTGTCTGGAGAAGTAAGCTATTGTGGCTTCCTATCAATATGAAATTGTTGAACTTTGATGCTCACAGGGTAAGCCCGGGGTTTTTAATATGGCCAATCGAGATACATGCCCTTCCGGATAGTGTGGTGTTGATGGCTTCGGCCACCGTGCCGAGCTCAACATCGATGGTAGGGGATGTACCGGAAACTCCCAGATGCGAAGCCGAACTGGTCCAGATGTCGCTGCTTAAACCATGGGCTGGTCGGCAACCAATGAAAGATAAGGAAAAGACGGTGAATCTTGAGACAAAGGCTGGAATTTCAATTAACAGTTTGTCTCTGATGCACCTTGAAGATTGGGATCTCGCAGACAACAACATCGCTCTTGCAAAAATGCAACACAAGCTTCAGCAAATAGTGCATATACTAGATTAGAGATTGGAAACTTGCTGATTTGGCACAAAGAATTCCCGCCTTTGGTGCCTTAGCTAGAGCTAAAATCCTATGAGGGGCCACTTTGTGTTAGTCGAGCAGAGCAGAATGAGTATCATCGGTTGAGAAAATTAGTAGAGGCAATGGAGCAGGAGTTTGAAGGAGTTTTGCAGGAGGCAAGGTTGGAGCAACATAACATAGTACGTCACTTGTAGGAATGGTGAATCGCGATGCCTTGGCAGGGTTTCTTGCTGCACCAACGAGTGACTCGGGACGAGTCACGATGATTGTGTTGGGGGCGTATTGGGTAGCTGATCCCCCACGTAATGCTTTTGGGGCTTAAAGCCCACAATTTAGGGTAAAAATATTGTAAAAGTTCTGCGAAATGCGTGGAGAACGAACTGTAATGTGTCAAGTCAAAGGGTTGTCTGCCCAAAAATAATGTAAAATAATAGAAAGCAAGTCGGCCTAACCATGGTCTGCTGACCATGGGAAGGTATAAATAGAGTAATATTTTAAGGATAGAAGGTAGCTTTTGGCTAAGATCTGATGTATTTTGAGTTTGGGAAGGCAATATTCGCTCTGAGTCTGTAAGTCCGAGTCATGGGTAGTAGTAGTTAGAGAAGGCTCTACAGCTGAGTGTGCAGAGGCCTCGTAGAGTTTGTAACTGTGCATGTGGATCCATGCATCTGAGTGCACAGGGTGGAATGGATTGTACTGAATAGAAGAGTAATAAAGATAAGTGTTTTTGAATTATTGTGCCTTTCATTGCAGATCTATATGTTTATGCTTATGCTCTAATTTTATGCATATCTGTAAGATTTATGGTTGTGCGCGCTGGTTATAACTGTTGAATGCTAAGAATTAGAACTAATCCATAATAAATAACTTAATAATAAGAATCTAAGAACCGCCTCATCACCGAGCTTTGCAAAGTCTAGATTTCTATGCAGAATAGCGCGAGTGCGCAGATCGGTTCGCAACCCTTCCAGTCCTCATCAAGAAATCCCTAGGGTGCGGAAACCTGGTTCCAACACCCTCCCCTACTACCTCAGGTGAGACATCAGTCCGCGCTCCGCGAACTATTGTCAAAAGAGTCGGTAGTGTAGGATTTGTTTGGCTAAAACTCTTCCGAACCTGGGTCAGGCCCCATCAAGCAAACACTAATTGTTGAATTGATTTTCAGTATTAAGCGTATCTTTAAGTTTTGCTCAAGGTGTTGCAGGTGAAACTTTCAATTTCAATGCCACTCTTTCCTAATCTAGTGCATTACGGATTTCCCTTTGCAACATTTGGTGCAAGTGCTAGTTATATTTACGCATAATATAGATATATCACACCATCTTACCTTTTAATAAACCAACTTTTTTGTTTTACCCAATCAAGGATATAAAACTTGATGTATTTTACATTTAACAATTAGATGATGACACATATGATGACACAATTACCTAGTTGGATGTTTTTATAATTTGAAATAATAAACATTAGTATAAAAGGCAAATTTGATGTTTATTGTTTTCCATCAATTTTTCCTTGAAATTTCTTTCTCTTATGATTTTATTTGCCAGGAAAATCCATGTAGATGTATAATATTTTATAATAATGATATGGGTCATAGTGGAGTGTTGTTTCTCAAGATCGGATAGATCAATCACCTCTCTTAATATTGCCATAACCTTCAAGTGATTCAAGTCACAACTTACAACCCATTTTTATCACACAAAAGGTTTAGTTTCGGTAGCTTCTCATGCCCTCATTTGGTATTCTTGGTCGTAAACTCACAACTAGATTAATAATGGACTAGGTTGGATTTATAGTGAAGGAAATAGTATAGACCAAAATGTAACCGATACTGCTAAATTAAGCAAAGAAATCTCAAACAAAGAGTGGGATGTCCGACTCTTGCTGAGAATCCATATTTATATTAAAATTTGAGTAGGTTACTTTCATTTACTTATTGGAATTTCTAGACAATGCTTCCCTTTCAATTCAGAATAAGTTAAGGTGGTGCTCAGTGGAGGCAATGTTGAATTTTCAACTCTGAAGAGGATAAGGTGGTGCTAACTCTGTGATGGCACATAAAGAACGGTGAAATAATTATCTCTAACGTTATCCCTCTTAATTATTTCACCAAAAAAAATGTTGAGGATTTTCTAAATATGTATACAATTGATCTTGTAATTTGTAGAACTCCATAAACATTGTCTTTAGTTGTTATTATCTTCTCTTTGGGATTTCTTCACAGTAGGAATTCTTATTCTTTGTCTTGTACCTACATATAATTGATTACTGATGTCCATATAAAAAGAAATCCATTTATCGAGGTACATGGGTACCATCTATTGTACTCGCCAGTTTAGTGGTAATCCTTTTCACCTACATGGTTCATCAATCATGTTAAATGCTTCCTCACTTGATCCCTTAAATTCTGATTTCATCTCACATTTTAACTTCCTTGATTACACATCAAGCTTAGATAGAGGTACACCTACCACCCTCGTATCTACCTAGACGTTAGTTCGACAACTTGACGTTAGATCCTCTCTCTACTAAAGAGGTATACGAACTACATTCCTTACTCAACAAATACTCATGAAGCTTACATACGAGTACACCCTCGTATCTACCTGGTAATTAATTCCACAACTTGATATCTGTTAAAATTGGAAACTAGGGCCAAACTCCATGTGGGTCATCTTATTTATGGCATCTTATATTTTTCTTAGATCCCTCTAATCCAGAGGTCTAGGATTGATCTAAAGCTCATCCGATTCCGATAAGTATTCATTGAGTTATGAATTTATTTCTGTTATAAGACAATTCATCAAGGTGGGACAACAACTAAATAACACCCACACGTGATCAAGGTTTTAGTATAAAAAGAGATGACTTGAGAGTCATTTCACATGCACTTCACTCTTGATTTCTCTCCACTAGCTTTGGGTTTTAGTGGAAGAGAAATCTAGGAGAGTAATCCCTAATGGAGATTAGATCTCAACCATGGAAAGAAGCCCTAGATGCCCTAGACACTCTCCTATGGAAGCCCTAGAAGTTGTCCTAAGGATGCCCTAATGTTGTCCTAAAGAAGCCCTAGACGATGTCATAAGGAAGCCCTAACGCTTTCCTAAGGAAGACCTAACGATGTCCTAATGAAGCACTAGAAGTAGTCCTAAGGAAGCCCTAGACACAGTCCTGAGGAAGTACTAGACGTTTTCCTAAGGAAGCCCTAGCCGCACGCCTAAGGAAGCCCTAGCTGCCATCCTAAAATACCCTAGATGTAATCATCTAAGTGAGGTATATTCACTCTAGGGTAGGCCGCATTTCATAAGGGCATTTCTAGGCCAAATTTGAGGACGGTTAGGGATTGTTGTGTGCCCTAATATGTCCCAGACATTACAACAGTAATGAGGTGACAAACAACAACATTTGTATGGTGTATTAACAGCAAAGGAAGATGGGACAAAAAGGTCACACGGTGCAACAAAGGAAGATGGGACAACAAGGTCACATGGTGCAGCAAAGGAATATGGGACAACAAGGTCACATGGTGCTCATTACACAAATGGGACAAGAAATAATGATAGGAGAAACAATCACTAATAGTTGGACAATAGTGCTAGGAATGTGACAACAAGGTGACCCATTAAGTTTGAATACATCAAGATGCATGGGAATCATGATAGAAATGATGGCATGGTACAACAATGTAACAATGACAACATCATAGCAGCAATGTTACAATGACAACATGATAGTAGCAATGTTACAATGCCAACATGATAGAAGAAATGTTACAATGACAACATGATAGCAACAATGTTACAATGATGGCATGGTACAACAATGTAACAATGGGTCAGCAACAAAGGAATGCTTACAATGAAACACAGTATGGTAAGCAGGTGCAGTAAGCACACAGTGGCATGAATGGTGTAGGAAGAACATGGGACAGTATGGAAAACATGGTGCAACATGGTGATGGAGTGTATATGTACTATCTCTCTCTCTCTGTGCTAAAGTATTGAAGAACATATAAGAAGAATTGATCAAGGGTTTCCCCACATTGTGGTTTGTCCCTGGCTAGCACCACATCTTGTATCCTCTTGTATTGGCTTGTCTTCTGTGATTTATGTTTATGTTCTATTTGAAATTTACTATTATGTTGATGTGATTTCTAATGGAAAAGATATTGAGCTAGCTGTGAAAATTGAAATAAATTGCACTAAGCATAGAACATACCTAAAATTAACATGGTATCAGAGCTGAGGTGAATACAAATCCCAAGAAAGAGTGAAAGAGCAATCACCAAAGACAGTTGGGAAAGGTCAAAAGACTCAATGAATTCCTCATCCCTCTTCAAATTCACCAAGGGTGAATTCAAAGAAAAGAATATTATCATAATGGTGCAATGGAAGTTTCTGATGGCCTACCTAAAGATCACTTCAATGAGAAGTTTGGATCTAATAGTGGAAGGAAAGGCATATGCCTTGTTTGTAATAAGTTTGACCATTATGCGGAGTGTCCAAATGGTAGGGACACATCACTTGAAGATGATAACAATCATTCTAGGGACATCTTCAATGATCAGAGGAATGACAGGTAATGCAGGTCATCAAGGAAATAACCGACACTTCAAGAAAGCAAGGAACCCCAGGTATGAGGAATCAAATGTTGTTTCTGATAAGATAAAGAAGCACGATCTTTTATTTCCCTCTCCTATAGAATCTTTGGGAATAGGCTTACTGATTATAGTGCTTCAAGGCACTTCATTGGATAGAACTGTGCACTCTCTAATTTGGTAGAGATAGAATCAATCATGGGATTATTCTTGGAGTCAATGCCACCTATCCCAAAAAGGGTATAGGGAATGTTACCCCTTAATTGAATGAGGGTAACTTGATTCATTTACGAGAATATCTTTATGTACCTGATCACAAGAAGAACCTGGTGTCCATTTTGGCAATGGAAATCAAAGGTTTTAGGGTGGCATTCGTTGATGGAAAGGTACCTATTTGAAAATAGATTTTTCAAAGATGCTTTTACTCAAAGGTTCAGGGTTAGCAATTTGTATCAAGTTGCAGGATCCATTGGGGACCATCTCAGTTGACACATCTCATCTATAGCATGGGAGGTCTACTTGTTATGCGACCCTACCCGATGTGAGTCAGATGGTGACAGGGATGCCTGAATTCATGAAAAGCATGAAGGTACATGTTTGAGATGTACAGAAGGAAAATATTACAAGCAAACCATTTCCCTCATGTAGCAGGTCCATAGGTTTGGAACAATCCGAGGAGTTTGAGATTCATGATCAGGAATCTCATGTATGCAGGTGGAAGAATCCCTCTATGGCTTGATGCAAAACTCTTTGTCTTAATATGAGAGGATTGATAACTTTCTGATGAAGCTGAGATTCACTAGGAGTGAAGTTGATCCAAACCATTGCTCGAAGGTCATGGATGATAGACCTCTCATACAGGCACCTTATGAGGACGGCCTCTTTCTGACAGGTGCAAACCCTCTCATTTGCAAAAGTAAGAGGGAGTTGGATTCCATATTTGGAATGATGAACTGCAAGCCTGTGACTACCTCAGTGGCTTAACTTCTAGAATTTATGTGGTAGCAATGCCAGACCAGATTTAGGAAATTCCTCTGAGTTTCATAAACTCATTCGCATTAATGTTGTTGGTGAACTTTCGTCCGGATATATGTTTTGCAAATAACATGTTGGGATCATATTTGATTTAGCCTCATTGGATTGGTGCCAAGAATATTCTGAGATATCTTTAGGGCACAATCTCTAATGGATTGAGATACACCGTCGGAAATGTGAAGTTGCATGCTTATTCGAATTCTGACTGGGCAAGCAGTGTGGAGGATAGCAAGAGCCCTTCTGAGTGTTGTTCTCTTTGGGTTATGCTATGATTTCCTGGAAGAGCAAGAAGCAAAAGACAATTTCTTTGAGCACCACTGAGACCGAATTCATAGCTATGGGTATGACCTCGTGTGAAGATACCTAGTTGGGGAAGCTCTTCAGTGAGTTTTTTGACACATAATGGATACCAGCGTGATCCTCTGTGACAATCAGAGGGGGATCCAGCTATTGAGGAATCATGTGTGTTATGATCACTCCAAACATATAGACATCAGGTACCACTTTCTCTGGGATATGGTACATCGACGCGCAAGAAGGATCCATCGCATTGGGACTGATGTTCAGGTCAAAGACATTCTGTCGAAGCCCTGGGGAAAGGTAAAATTTGTGACTTTCTGAAAATGACTTCGATTCATGAGAGACCCTCTTATGAGGGTCCTATATGATGCATGCATTGAGCTCTGGGAGCTCCCAGGGGGTTGGGTTAATTCTTGGAGCGACAAGAGACCATAGGATGACTCACCCTCACCTAATGGTGCGTTGTGTATAGGTTGAATGGTTCAGCCTTCCCTTGTCATACCCCATGGTGACTTATGGATAAGATGAGTGGTTCTCCTATCGAGGCATCCTACCCATGAATTTTGGGACTCATGGGAAGTACCTATCATCTGGATAATGAGTAGGGAAATTGGGTTAGGGACCATAGTAGTACTATCGATAGACACATCATTGTTTCTACCATACTCCCTATGCTAGGATGACCTCCATTGATCTGGGATCAATATGAGTGATTTGAGACACTCTCCTTTGATATTGATTGGGGATTAATTGAAACTCACTTCGTGTCAGTAAGAGTGACATAACTCACTCTCTTTAGGAATTGATATGGTAGTAGTAAGAGTAGTATGACACACTCTCTTAATGTGGAACTGACTTCGGATCATTAGAGAATGGTATGAGACATCTTGATCAACTCTTCTTCTTCATTGTTTAGAAAAGAAGATCATAACAATGAGGGCGTTGATGGCATAGATAGTACAATATGGCAAATGAATCAGCGGATGGAGTTCTCCCTAGTTGAGAGGGAGTGTTAAAATTGGCAACTAGGGCCAAACTCCATGTGGGCCATCTTGTTTATGGCAACTAATATTTTTCTTGGACCGTTCTCATCCAGAGGTGTAGGAATGGTCTAACGATCATCTGATTTTGATAAGTATTCATGGATTTATTAATTTATTTATGTTATAAGACAATTTTTCAAGGTTAGCCAACAACTAAATAACACCTACATGTGTTCAACATTTTAGTATAAAAGGAGATGACTTGAGAGTCATTTGACACACACAATTCACTCTTGATTTCTCTCCACTCGCTTTGGGTGTTAGTGGGAGAGAATTCTAGGAGAGGAATCCCTGAGAGAGATCATATCTCAGCCATGGAGATAAGCACAAGACGTAGTCCTAAAAAATCCCTAGGTGCTGTCCTAAGGAAGCTCTAGACATTGTCCTAATGAAGCCCTAATGTTGTCCTAAACAAGCCCTAAACGATGTCCTAACAAAGCCTTAATGTTTTCCTAAGGAAGCCCTAATGCTATCCTAAAGAAGCCCTAGAAGCAGTCCTAAGGAAGCCCTAGACACTATCCTAAGGAAGCCCTAGATGCAGTCCTAAGGAAGCCCTAGACGTTTTCCTAAGGAAGCCCTAGTCGCAGTCCTAGAATACCCTAGACACAATCATCTAAATGAGGTCTATTCACACTAGGGTAGGCCGCATTTAATAAGGGAAATTTTGGGCTAGATTTGAGGATGGTTAGGGACTATTGTGTGTTGTAACCAGTCCCGGAATTTACAGCAGTAATGAGGTGACAAACATCAGCATTTGTATGGTGTGTTGGAAGCAAAGGAAGATGGGACAACAATGTCACATGGTGCAGCAAAGGAAGATGGGACAACAAGGTCACATGGTGCAACGCAGGAAGATGGGACAACAAGGTCACATGGTGCTGCAAACACAAATGCAACAACAAGAAATCATAGGAGAAATAGTCACTAACAATGGGACAACAGTGCTAGGAATGTGACAGCAAGGTGACCCATGAAATTTGAATGCAGCAAGATGCATGGGCAGCATGATAGCAATGATGACATGGTACATCAATGTTACAATGAAAACATGATAACAACAATGTTACAATGACAACATGATAGAAGCAATGTTACAATGTTGTCATGGTACAACAATGTAGCAATGGGTCAGCAGCAAAGGCATGCTTACAATGAAACATCAATATGGTAAGCAGGTGTAGTAACCACATGGTGGAAAGCATGGTGCAACAAGCACATGGGACAATATGGCAAACATGATGCAGCAATGGCACATGATGGTACATGATGCAGTAAAACGATGGGTATAGTCATGATTGATGAAGTATGATGAGATGCAGCATAGTGATGATGGTTGTTGCATGGTGCAACACAGTGAGATGCAACATGATGATGATGAGCAACACAATGATAGGTGCAGCATGGTGATGAAGTCACTTGGGAGAATCAGTTGAAGTATAATGTCTTCAACTGAGTTCATCTACCTCATGTATCATCTACTTAGAGATGATCTATGCTCTTATTTAGATAATTCAAAGACTTGACTTATGTTTAGATATATATTATTTCTCTCTCTCTCTCTGCTAAATTATTGAAGAACATATAAGAAGAATTGATCAAGGGTTTCCCCACATTGGGGTTTGTCCCTCTCTAGCACCACATCTTGTGTTCTCTTGTCTTGGTTTGTCTTATGTGTTTTATGTTTATGTTCTATGTGCAATTTACTATTATGCTTATGTGATTGCTAATGGAAAAGATATTGAGCTAATTGTGAAAATAAAAATAAATTGCACTAAGCATAGAACATACCTAAAATTAACAATATCTCACCCTCTCTCCACCTAAGAGGGAT
The DNA here is from genome assembly GCA_000404065.3 of Pinus taeda. Taxonomy (NCBI): domain Eukaryota; kingdom Viridiplantae; phylum Streptophyta; class Pinopsida; order Pinales; family Pinaceae; genus Pinus; species Pinus taeda. The sequence goes on from APFE031125367.1 coordinate 25,140, forward strand.
AAAAATTCCCTATTTGACTCAAAAAGGCTTACAACATACTTGGCCAAATCAACTATGGGGTGGACATCAGGTACAATTGATCATACACCCCCTGACAACATAAACGTATCATTACAAGAATCTCAAGTAAGATACAACGAATACAAATGTCAATACTCTACCCAAATATATAAATGACCCATTTTGTCTACTTTATCTCATCTTCTCTAAAATTATACACACTAATAGTGCTTTCATGAACTCTTTAATTTACCTAGAAACCCCTCCTCTTCAAGGTCTCAAATCCATCTATCAAATTTTAGGTGTCCCACTTTAATTAAAAGGATGAATTCAAAGAGTAAAACAAACATATAGATTTATGTCATTTCAATAAGATTAAATATAGCCTCACAATGTAGGCTCCACTCAAAGCATAGGTTTAAAAACATGTAAATGATTCCATTCTTACCGCACCACATGAAATTTTCTCTTGGCTAACCGCTCGGATGATGATTGCTCCATGTTCCACGGAATGTTACATACACCTACGTCATTAAAGTCAGGCTTTAACCCTTTTGAAGGGCATTATTCATGCATGGACGAGACGCTGATTGCTCCATGTTCCACGGAATGTTAGATACACCTACATCATTAAAGTCAGGCTTTAACCCTTTTCAAGGGCATTATTCAGGCGTGGATGGATATTGTTGGCTCACGCTGTTGGTTTTGGATGTCGAAAGGATTGAACAGGGTGTTGGAAATAATAATCACAACCACTTCCTTAAACACAATAACAACCATCCTGTTTGCCTAGTCAACCACTACACTGTTGTGATTTTGTTTGCATGCAAAATGACAGAAATCAGAACAAAAATTTAGAGCGGACCATTCCGGAACACATCATAGAGGTTAAAGAATTTAATGAATTTTATTAATTAGATAAATATTGCATTTACCATGTAAAATGACCCATATTGCATATTAAATATTTTCTCTATCATGTAATTAATGTCAACATTGTGTTAAGATAAATATTGATGCAAAAATCATCTGTAATGTTGGACATGTTGGGCAAGTTAGAGAGCGAGAGTTTGTGGAGGAAATAATAGGCTCTAGTGCCTCCTTCCTTCTCCTATTGTGTCATATTTGTAAATCCTTCAATCCTATCCCAAGTTGTTCTTAAGGGGGGATGTTAGGATATTCCGACACATAGAATAGTTAAGTATAACTTGGTCTAGTATAGAGTTAGGTATAGAGTTAGGTAAAGTGTGTTTCTTTACCGTTGTACATTTTGTAACTTACAATCCGACGGTCACGATATGTAGTGATCCGATGGTTCATTCTCTCGGTATTACCGACACTTGATCCGTGGCTTGACAC